>APFE030362143.1:0-95518 GCA_000404065.3 Pinus taeda
CAATGCGGGAAAATCGATGCCAACTATCTGAGGGTTTTAATTATTAAGCAATTTCAGAATACAATTTGGGTGCCAAAACTGGCTCACCCAACAGAGAATAATGTCGGCAGTAGTACCTCTCAGTCAGAGACAGATGTTCTTGTTGAAACCTCGGATAAACACTCCGACAGCTCCCAACTCCAATTTGCCCCATGAAAACCCCAACGTCAAGCCTCTAGGGACTTCGTCAGCCCTTTCTGGCCTAGCGTTTGCCTAGGGTCACCCTAGCTCGCCCTGTGTCAGCCTCTGGAGGCACTGCGTTAGCCCTTAGAGCCTCTGCGTCACCCACGCTGGCTCTTTGAGGCACTGCGCAGCTCCTGGCTGCCTCTGCGTGAGCCCTGGCTGGCTCTGTGTGAACCTCTGGTTGGCTTTGCGTCCCTCTCTCTCGACTTCTGCGCTGATCCTCTTGGTACTATCTCTGCCTCTCTGCTTTTGTATTCACTGCCCCTTAGTTGCAACTCTGATCACTCTTTCGACTTCCTCAGCAAACCTTGCCCCAGAAAATCGAAAACTTGATCAACTCGGTGTGTTCTCCAAGTGACCCTCAAGCCTCCTCTTATACTTTTCTCGTTGACAATTCAACGGTCGAGATTAAGTCCTAATCAACGGTTAAGGTTAATTCTGGCTTGATCCATGACTTTTGGACCCTTCTAACACAATTTATATTAATTCACATTAATATTTTATTTTCCCTAAGTTTAGACTTAGGGACTCCATTAAAAATATTAATTATTTTAATATCTCCCAAATTGTTTAGAATTTGTCCAAACTATTTCTGGGTATTGGAGATCTCATGTGCTTTAGCCTCTCCATCAATTTTCGTGAATAGAGCACATCCGATGCTACCCCAAATCAATAGCTTTCCCTCTAAGTACATAATAGTGGAATGAATGATCACTCTCAAGAACTCCCTATTGCAATCATTGCTTATAATATTATGCTTTGTGGATGCCACAAGGTCATGATGGTAGGGGAACCGAGGGTGAGGGAAGGAAGGAGTGCAACAAATAGGTTGCTTGAGGTGATGGTCACATTGGAGAGGGGAGGTCATGGATAGCCAGCTTGGCTTCCAAAAACTTGTACTTAGAATTCACTGCAGCATAATAAAGTAAACCCTGAGTTGCTGCACCGATTTTCCCACATTGGGTTTTTCCGAGAACTTTTGTCCAAAAACAACCATGGCAATTTGGTGTGTGTGTTAGTATTTCTCAGTTCCTATTTTTTCTTCCGCAGTATTTTGTTTGGTGAAGGAATTGCAGTATGATTAATTCAATATTAATCAGAAAATTAATAAATTGTTAATCAACTAGAAAAATCAATTCTAGTTGCTGCATTGCAAGGGATTTTTCACATCCATGAGATGAACCCATCAATGCTAATAAACCCTAATTCAGAGGCTTGCAGTCAACTGTCATTGCTTGTGGTCAATTGCTGAACTCTTTAGTCAACTGGCGAAATCTGCGATCAACTGACGAAATTTGCGGTCAACTGAAAATAGCTTTCAACTGCATGCAAAGAGTGATGTGCATGCGGCTGAAACCTTCCAACCGCACACACGAGCATGCATACCTGCGATTGCGATCGAAATTTGCATGAAGCATCCCTGCGGCTAGAAACCAAAACCCTAAATATATGTGTGAACTTCAGACCCTGTAATTTTGGACTTGTATGAACTAATCTCAGCGATTCAGCCTTAGACTTGTGCGAGCCAAACCCAAAGAAAGAAGAATCACCATGATGATGATATTCAAATAACGGTCACTTGACTTGTATTTATCGCCATCCATGGGTGTTTAATTTCTCTTTTGGGTCGTGTTACTGCTCAAACTAGTAGGGGTCTTAAGAGGGGATCCTATAGAGCAACTACTAGGTCAAGGGGCAATAATGGAGTGATAACCCACTGTCGCCTCAGGTAAGGCTACCTGCTCTTTATAGACTTTCACCGATGGGAGGATACTCGGTATAATAAGGATCACTATAATGAATATATCAATGGTAGGATGAAAGGTGATCCCAAAAGCCTATTCGCAAGAGAGGCTCAAATATGTGGCTTGCTTGCTTGGGAAGCAAGGTGAAAGGCTCTCTAAAAAGCGCTAGGAGGGTTTTAGGGGCTAGGGTTGTTGACTTGTAAAGGAGATTCCTAGACCTCAAAATCCTTGTGGAAACTTGGTTTCTAAATGGTCTTTGAAGGATTAGCTTTGATTAGAATAGGGACCACACAGGACCAAGGGCAAGACCCAAAATGAGGTCAAGGGTATGGAGTTGATCACCCAATGAGAGACTTGAGCTAATTAGGGAGGAGAAGAGGATCAAAGGGCAAATTTTATTTGAGGTTTGAATTCAATAATCCTAATGAGGACACTAGCCAAGGAAAACTAGGCCAAGAAATGGTCCTTGCTAGGGTTTGCTATATCTCGAGATCCCAACGTCGGATTTACTCAATGTTTTTAAAACTGGAACTGGTGACCAAACCGGTCCACCTAATGAACAGGTTTATTGACCGGAACTGGTCGAACCGGGACTGGTTAGGTCTATAAGAACCGATTTTAGAAAAATACATTAAATAATTAAATTTTAATGAAACAAAACTATTTTTAAGATTTAAAACCATGATTCCAAGCCAATAGGGACAAAATATGCAAAGTTTGCTCATTTATGTACCGTGTAAAGGTGAATATATCAAAATGGCACTGAGTGCAATACATATCATTGAGAAAATAGTAAAATACATAAGCAATGAGGCTCTAAATGGCCTATAAAGTCCAAAAACAATGTTGCAAGCTATGTGGCCGTTGGCCTACTACAAGTCTACAGTGTACACATGATCAATCATCAAGTTCATCACCACTACTAGACACAGGATCATCATCAGGAGCTACATAGACATCATTTGGTTCAGAGTCTGAGGATGCCTCAACCTGATCTGCAACCTCAGTCGCAATGCCACCAATAACAATAGAAGTGGACTTAATGGAAGCACGAGTTTGTCGACTTGCACGACTAGTGCCTTCCATTGGTTCTTTGCCTTTCTTGATGCCGCCACTGATCTTGGTTTTGATTCCGCCACAAAATTTGCTTCATCCCCCGCTAATGCTATGTCGATATCAAAATCAACCTCAAACATAGGATCTTCAGTCTCCTCCACCCATTCTGATGTTGGATCAATATCGTCCAACACAATGGGATCTAGATCAGGTGTTTTGTTCATCATTTGGTTCCTCCTTAGTTGAAAGTTGTATTGCACGAAAACAAGATCATTTAACCGTTTTTGTTCGAAACGGTTTCTCTTCTTCGTGTGTATGTGCTCAAAAACAGATCAATTGTGTTCACAACCTGAAGCACTGCAAGTTTGGCTGAGGACTCTAATTGCAAACCTTTGCAATTGAGGACATTGGCCACCAAATGACTCCCACCAATGTGCTGTAAAGAAAAAGGCATTAATTAGTAACTTAGTTTATAATTTGAATTGTAAAGAACGTAAACAATTTTAACTTGAAAAGAAAAACAAATTGGAAATTGGAATTGCTTACCTAGTTGATCCACATCTCTTGCCATCTTTGCCAAGTTTTTGCCAAAGGTACCACCTGCCATAGTGAAAACAATAAGTTGTCTATGTATTTCCAACTAGTCTGCATGGGTAGGGACCATGTGCTCCAAGCAATTAATCAATAAGCTCTGACCTCCCTGTCATGCAGATCTCCTAGCCAATCTTTATAATGATACTTTGGATTCAAAAAATACCCAGCTGCATGTATAGGATGATGGAGTTGATTGTTCCATCTGTTATCAATGATCTCCCATATAAGACCATATTTAGCTAACCTGTCCTTGTAAGCTGCCCATATCTGCTCCTTTGCCTGATCCATAGCCTCATAAATGTAGCCCATGGCTAATTTTTCCCCATCCACCATCCTTAGCACCTTAATAGGGGGCTCGGTAAATTTCACAAGCTCTACAGGGCTTTTCCAAAAATAATTGTCAAACACTTTCTTTTTGGTGTCTTTTCCATCTTGTCTACGAGCCCACCGAGATTCAGACCATTCTTCAGAAGAAAACATTTTCTGCAAGTTTTTATATTGACCATTGAGACATTGCAACGTGAGGAAGTGAGTTGCAAATCTCGTAATTGCAGGCCTAACAAGCTCTTTGCCCCCAGTGTTTTTCCTCATTAGGTTCAATACCCATGAGTGGTTGTAAATGCATTTTGTAATGCACTTGGCATGCTCTATAGTGTTTTTTACCCACTCCACTTTGCCTATGTCCTCAAGCATGAGGTCTATGCAATGTGCAACACTTGGAGTCCAAAATATGGTCCTATATTTGGACTCAAGCATATTTCCAGCAAGAACATAGTTTGAGGCATTATCGGTGATGACCTGCACAACATTCTGCTCCCCAACTTCCTGAATAATGTCATCCAAAAGCTCAAATAGAAGGGCTGCATTCTTCACCTTAATAGATACATCAACTAATCTCAAAAACATGATTCCTTGAGGGCAAGAAACAAGGAAATTAATGATAGTGTGGTTCTTTCCATCGGTCCATCCATTTGACATGATGGAACAACCTGTTTTGAGCCATGAATCTTTAAACTCAACGAAATACTCATCAATGGAAGATATGTCTTTTTGCAAAAGAGCTTCCCTCAAGTTATGCATACTAGGGCCTTTGAAGCCCTTTCTTGCAGCTATAACAGAGTCCCACATAGCTTGGTAATAAGGTGAGCGAGCAACATTAAATGGGATATCTGAATCATACCACCATCTAGCAATGTATTGATGAGAAGTTTCTTTGCATTGTTTTTTCCAATGTTGATCCAAAGTGGGTTGACTCTGATACCAAATTATATCATCTGAATGTGATCATAGACTTAAACTGATGTAGAATCGATTAACCAGTAATGCTTTGAATGTTAGCTCAAAGCACAAAAATCGAGGAAAATTGCTTGAAAAAAAGACTTTACGACAACTGATTAAACACAATTAGGATGCATAAGAAATGAAGCAATATACTGTAAAAACACAGTTATAGCAGACAACGAGATTGATGACGGAGTTTGTCCCTGATGGACTACGTCTCCGGGTCCACTTTCAATATGGGAGTCCATTTTTTTAAGTAATGAAAAGAAGGAGTTGATACACAGTGATTCTGTCAGACTGAACTTGCACACAGGCAATTCTGACCTCTGTAACCAGGAAGCTCTCTGAACTAGCTTTCCAACGCATCTTAGGGATTCCAAATCCGACTCTCGCCCAAGCTATGATCAAAACACCAATTGCCTCTCTGTCTTAGCCTCTGAATGACAAGTTCCAAAAACACTCAAAATCCTCACTAACTCTTAACAAGTTTGCAAATGCGCATTTATACAGTGGGTAAATGCATCATAACCATTGTTGCTCAGTTTGGGATGCATCAGCTGACTTGAAGGTACAATTGAGGGTTTTAGGATAAGTTTTAGGTGTGTCAGGTAGTGACTTTACAAAAGTTGTTTGACAAATATTGAATAAAAACCCAAAATAAACATTAGGATAAGCCATAACTGTAGGCGGTTAGGCTAATTGGGCGGAGGGCTAACGTTTTCCATGTGAACACCGGTGGTCTAACCACTAGATGCCATCTTTGTGGTTTCGACGACGGTTTCGCTAACTGCCGCATGTGACAACTGTTGCAGTTTGCGCCAACTGCTAACTCTGACGGTTGTGGTTCTGAGACCTGGCGGCTAATCATACAACGTTCACATGTCACTGTATCAACTGCGGTTTAAAGGCTGTAGTCACTGCTACCCGACAGTTCTGATACATACGGTGATCACATGCAAACAGTGGCAATTAAGAACTGGCTGTTCCCGCTGCGGTCAGAGGTGGCGGATAGGACTGCGGCTACAAAACCCCAATAGTCTATTAAGTGCCCGTTCACATGTCAGACCTCCGACGCGGTTAGGCTGACAGTTAATTGTGTATTACATTTTGTTTTGTAATGTTATACATTACGCCGAGGGTTGTTTAGCTAGGTTTTAGATTTATATGTTTAGTTCGATTGGACTAGGTAGGTTTAGCATTAGGTTTTAGACTTAGGCTTAGGTTTGATAACCATTTGAATGTGATGGTTAGATTAGGACTTAGGCATAGGTTTTTAACACATATGCAATGTTAGTGCATTTGGTAGAGTAGGATTAGGGTTTACATTTTGTTTGTAAAAGCCCATGTACAACATATTGTCACAATGTGACGAAACCAAATGCATATCGTCAACACAATCCATAGTTGCGAAGACAACCCTGACAACATATCAAACTTTTGCCACGGATGACACCCATGTCGACCCCAAATCCTGCGAGTTGAACGACAAGACACATGTCGTCGACCAATCCTAGCGGAACTGTCGATGAAATCATGTTGACAACCAAGTGCTAAACCATCTCAACTGAACGCCATGAAAACCATACACATTACGTAAACGACCTGATCCATAACCAACTCTGTCGAAGCTGAACTGAATTGACGACGACACTGAACACTGACGACGACACTTGAACACTTGTGAAATGATCTGACGAGATCCTCTTGGATTATTCCTCTCCACTTGAAAGCTTTCGGACCACAAAAGTTTGACTAAACAAATAGTCGATGAGGGTAGAACTCCGTTTCTTTCCACCTTGACTTGACGATGTACCAATACATTCGATCAGTCACTTGCAAGTGATGACCCTGATAATGCTGACCATGGCACATTCTGAGTCGGTGACCTGTTCTATCCATTTGCAGTATGAAAAACCTGCGACGATGGGCAAACAACCTATTATGAACATGGCAATTGATTTCTTTCCATGAAGAACCATGTGTTAGTGATGCCTAATCTTTGAAAACAGTCTCTACTGGACATTGTTTACTACCATCAACATGTATAAACAATCTATTCTATGGAATGACATAGACAATCAAAGATATATTTGACATCAAACCAAATATAATTTCTTGATTCCTGATTACTAAGTGAACTCGCTGCAATGAACCTATCCAACTGTAAGGTGAAATTTGCTGCAACTTTGTTTGCCTTTGAAAGTATTGACTTAGCTGTTGATTTATTCGAATCACTTTTCCTTCATTTATTACATGATGTTTCCATTGATTAGCACTTTCCTTTGATGCATAAGTTCCCATTAGACACTTTGACACTGCTTTAGAAAACGCTTTGATATGAGAACAAATAGATTTCCTCTCCACTTGAAAAGAGGTTTCCAAACTATTTGAAGGATGAAATGGCGACACAATACAAGAGAAATCGAAGACTGACTTTCCCCAATACTGATCTATATCCCTGTAACTGTTATGTTCCAAACTTGAACTCAATGATTCATTCTGACATTAGGAAGAGGATCTTTGAGCACACACTGTAATTCATGTTGTAATCCCTGCTTATGAATAAGATGTTTGGTTTTACATAGAACTGGAATTGTTTCTATCTCTTTAAACAAACCATCTTTAAGCTGAGTCTCATAACTTAAACAACCATCATGTCGATTGTTATGTTGTCCTTTCATACACATGATTACAAATCTCTTGTTTGAACTTATTAATCGCTTCATTTGAATAACATTAACTGAATTCAAGTGATTTTTGTTTTGATGTGCCTCGACAATAAATTCAACCCCATCTTTCTTAAGGTGATATTTATGTTCTCTCCTGTAAAACACTGCATCACGATCATAAAGATAAGGACTTCCTAAGACAACTCCACATATGTCTACTGGAACCACATCTAATTCCACTTCGTCAATGTAATTAGCTATATGGCAAATCTTAATTGACACTGTTTGGTGACTGTTATCTGAGTTGAGTTATTTAGCCATCCTAATGGGTAAGGCCTTGGATGATTCCGTGTTTCCAAACCCAAACTTTTAACTAAATATTCAGAGATTAAGTGTGCTTGTGATCCACTGTCAAACATTGTATCTATCTTTGTATGCTTAGAGGTTATCCTTATGTTAAACATTTCAACTCTTTTATCCTCATGTGAAGGATTTATGTTTGATGAAGATGCAATAGTTTTCGAACTTGAACTAGTGTCAGAAGTTTTACCTTTCGTAACCATGGCGGTTATCCTCCTTTCATCACCTGAATCTGAACCTAGATCTTACTAGACTGCTGCAAGGGCCTTCTTTTCATCCTTCTCCTTAAGGAACTTTTTGGGCGTAAGTTCTGGATGAAGTTTCCAACACTTAGATTCATCATGCCTGATTCTCTGGCAATGAGACCAAGTGGGTCTTTCCTTTTGAGCTATCTTTGATTTCTTTCTCTTCGAATTGTTCTTCCTCTTACTGTCATTGGAATCTTTGATTCCAACTCTTCGGATGACTGTGATGAAAACTTGAATGGTCTGCCACCTGATTCAATATGTATGGCCTGAACACACACCTCATCAAAATCATCAAGATTAAACATCAATAATGTATGCTACAAATATGAAAGTAAATTGCCGATGTATTTTAATAAAGTTTCTCGTGTATCCAATGAAATACCAAGCGCCATTGCCTTCTTTCTGAATTCCTGAGTACGCTGCTGAACACTCTGTCTTTTACCTTGCCTCAGATGCTGTCAATTAATAACAACTTGCTACATGTATCCTAAAGGATAGAACTGTTTCCTAAGAGCTTTTAAAAACTTAGACCATGAAGAGATGACTTTTCCTTTACGCTTTACATCTATTTGAGTTTTACTTTCCCACTAGATTAACGCTGTTCCCCCCATTTTAAGTGTAGCTAACTGAATTTTAGTTTTATTGCTAGAAATGTTCTGAATGCGAGAATACATTTCTAATTGCTTAATCCTATTATCTAGCTTTTCAGGATTCATTTCGCCATCATAAACAGGGAACTCAAATTTCACATCAAGTTTCAAAAGAGATGTTTTCTTAGGTTTCTTTTCCATTTCAGATTCTGCGCTGGAAGAAGAAGAAGAAGAAGATGATGATGATGGGGATGATGGAGGTGAAGGTGGTTTATCAGTCTTCCTTTTACCTTTGTTCTTCTTCGATGCCTTTGAAGAAGAAGCTGCATCTCTTGCCTTCTTGTCTTCGTACAGTTCTCCCAACATCTGCTGCATAGTCAAGAATGCTTGCTGAAAACTGTTCATCACTCATCTTAGTTTCAGTGTTTTCACCTGCATCAGGTCCTGACATGGTTGATTTATGAACGACTCGTTGCTTTCCAATCTCTGGATCGATCTACTCAAGGATTCCTTCTCCTTGTTGCGACTTTGACTTGGTTAACATTCCATGGCAAATTCTACAAACGCAACCTGCTTTGATACCAAATTATATGATCTGAATGTGATCATAGACTTAAACTGATGTAGAATCGATTAACCAATAATGAATTGAATGTTAGCTCAAAGCACAGAAATCGAGGAAAATTGCTTGAAAAGAAGACTTTACGACAACTGATTAAACACAATTAGGATGCGTAAGAAATGAAGCAATATACTGTAAAAACACAGTTATAGCAGACAACGAGATTGATGACGGAGTTTGTCCCTGATGGACTGCGTCTCCGGGTCCGCTTTCAATATGGGAGTCCGTTTTTTTAAGTAATGAAAAGGAGTTGATACACAGTGATTTTGTCAGACTGAACTTGCACACAGGCAATTCTGACCTCTATAACCAGGAAGCTCTCTGAACCAACTTTCCAACGCTTCTTACGGATTCCAAATCTGACTCCGAATGCCCAAGATATGATCAAAACACCGACCACCTCTCTGTCTTAGCCTTTGAATGACAAGTTCCAAAAACACTCAAAATCCTCACTAACTCTTAACAAGTCTGCAAATGCGCATTTATACAGTGGGTAGATGCATCATAACCACTGCTGTTCAGTTTGGGATGCATCAGCTGAATTGAAGGTACAATTTAGGGTTTTAGGATAAGTTTTAGGTGTGTCACATAGTGAATTTACAAAAGTTGTTTGACAAATATTGAATAAAAACCCAAAATAAACATTAGGATAAGCCATAGCCGCAGGCGGTTAAGCTAACCGGGCGAGGGCTAACGGTTTCCATGTGAACGCCGACGGTTTAACCACTAGATGCCACCTCTGTGATTTCCCCTAGCAGTTCCGGTAACGATTTCGCTAACTGCTGCATTTGACAACTGTTGCAATTTGTGTTGACTGCTAACTCCGACGGTTGTGGTTTTGAGACCTGGCGGCTAATCATACATCGTTCACATGTCACTGTATCCACTGCGGTTTAAAGGCTGTAGTCATTGCTACTCGACGGTTCTGATACATACGGTGATCAGATGCAAATGGTGGCAGTTAAGAACTGGCTGTTCCCGCTGCGGTTAGAGGTGGCGTATATGATTGCGGCTACAAAACCCCAACAGTCTATTAATTGCCCGTTCATCGAACCTCTGCCACGGACGACACCCATGTTGACCCCAAATCCCGCAAGTCGAACGAGAAGACATATGTCGTCGACCAATCCTGGCAGAACTGTCAATGAACTTATGTCGACAACCAGGCACTAAACCATCTCGACTGAACGCCATGAAAACCATAAACATTACCTGAACAACTTGATCCATAACCAACACCGTCGAAGCTGAACTGAATTGATGACGACACTGAACACTGACGACGACATTGAACACTGACGACGACACTTGAACACTTGTGCAATGATCTGATGAGATCCTCTTGAATTAGACTTGGCTGGGAGGAAGTGGGATTAGAAGAGGCAATGTTGGCTGAAGATGAGAAATAACTTTGGATGTTTGTTCTCTTTGTTCCTTTTGATGGTTGGCCACAAGAAGGATGAACATAGTGAAAGGGGTCATTGGTGGAAGGGATAGAAGTTGAGTTTTGAATCTCATAATCATCATACCCACTCTCTTTCATGGCTTCTAATAATTCCCTCGTCCTTGCAATGTCATCTTGGATGGCCTTCTCCCTAGCCTTATCCTCATAAAACTTTTCAAGCTTGGAAATGTATTCTGCCCTAATAGGGCCTAACACTGCATTTGGTGCATGACATGGCTTTACTTGGCCTCCTACCTCAGCCAAGTGTTGTTTCAATCTAAGAATACCCCCACCTCCAATAGATTTATGGCATAATTTGCATATCATTTTCCTATCAATTACATCGCAGTGAGCCCATGCACTATCTTTTCATTTTGGAGCCATGTTTGCTTGAAATAATTACAATTTGCAAAGAAGTATGCCATTTAAAATAAAATTACAGCTAAGAAACATGGAAAACCAAAGCTAAATTTAGGAAAACAAATGCACATGTAGGCTACAAAATTTGATAGCATAGAACTAGAGATTTGATAGCATAGATGATAGAAGTGAGAAGTTTATAAATTTATAAGACAAAAAAATTAATTCATGGACAACAATCAAATGAGGATATTTCAAGTGAAAATCCTTACTTGGAAATGCAAACTAGCTTCCTTAGCCTCCTCTTGAAGATGCCAACTCCACTGACAGCTACAAATTATCTCCAAATCGAACTCCAAGCCTCCAAGATGACTACTCCAACAAAAACTCAATACTCTCCAAGCTCCCAAGCAAACTCACAAACACTCCAAATGAGATGTGTGAAACAAATGAGAGGGAGAAGGGCCTCTTAAAGGCTTGGAGAGGGCGTTTTTGGAGGGTAAGGACCCTTACTTTCGCTCGAAAACCCCTAAACCACCTTGGCTAAGCCTATGCGTGGGTCCTCTGCGGGCATGGCAGGTAACCGACTGGTTTAGGACAAAACCGGCTGGTTTGACTACAAACCGGTCGGTTCCGTCCTAAACCGGCTGGTTAGGGCCAAAAATCGGCCAAAGCACCTTCCTGACCAGGTTTTTCAGCCGGTTCCAACCGATGGCCTTGCTGACCAGCCAGTTTGACTGGTTACTTGTTAGGATCGGCCGGTTTTAAAAACACTGGATTTTCTTCAAATTTGGAGGGCCTCTAGAGAAAACCTCAACGTAGTTGTGGACCAAAAATCGAAGTGTTTGGATGGCTAGATTGTGAGATAATTGATGCCCTAGGTGACCTATGTAGGCTAGGCCTAGAAAAGAGGGAGGTGAAAATAATAAGCGTTGAAAATGATCACCAATGGATGATTAGTGCCTTGTCCTTTGTGAGAAATGGAGTTGAGGAAAATTTTAATATTTGGAATGGATTCACTCAATCATGGAGGCCCTTAAAACAACTTCACATGGCATTAGGGCATGAGAACAACTGCTTCAAGGTCTTTATACTTCAACTTGCAATATTTGATGACTTATCAAGATGTATTTAACCCAAATCATCTCTAGGAACACTCACTCAATCATACATGGCCCATGACATGATGCATCACTAAAAAATATCACAATTTCCACAATTTTGCATAAGAAAAAGTAGTAAATTTCAGCCTAGAATAGCGAAAATCCCAAGAACATGCACGTGACAAAGTAGATAACAAGAGCAACATCAAAAGAGCACTTACATGTATTAAAGAGTATATCCAATCATAAATATATGCCAATAGAGAGGCTCCAAGACAAAGAGAGATAACCAAACTTCAAAATTCATCCATATAATCCAAACTCGTCCTTCAAAAGGTATAGCGAAAATCTCACAAAGAGAATAACCCAATCCAAGTGATGATGATCAAAATGAATCATCTCACTTCTATTTATACTCTCTCCAATGAATTTGATGACAAGCCCACCAAATAGATCAATAACGTAAAGATAAGCCTCTCAAGAGGGTCAAATGATCAACAAAGTGAGTCGTTGGGCCTTTGAAGAGGCCTAATGAAGTCCTAGGGGTGCTATGATGTAGAAATGGACGACAAGCATAGTGGACTAGAGGTTGGCCCCTTGTTTTCCTAGTAAGAACCTGTGGTGCTCCCAAGTGGTGTGGGGGCACAAGGATATCCTGATGGGTCTCCAAGTGGATCGAAAATGCCTGTAGACCATCTGTAAGGGCTAGAATGGTGATGTAAGCCCTCCTTCTGTAGCGGGAGACATCCTCTAGACCCTGGAACATCTGCCAAGTGTATGGTGCAAGTGCAGAGCCGACTGGGCATGGTGAACCAGGTGCATCATCCTCATCCAAAAGGGTGGAACATGAGCAATCAATGATTGGTGCTGGGGATCCATGAAGTAATATATGCTTTGGTGGAGGCAGATGGCTCTCAACGCTCATCCTACCACTGCCAATGTGGCCGTCTGGAGGGCTAGGACCCCGTATAGGGAGACCAAGCCCCAAATGAAGACCCATTTGCAATCTTGCATAAGATCCAATGTGTCCCCTTGCCCTCCATACAACAAGTCATTAGAATACTCAAGTATTAAAGCTAACAAGTCATGGGATCAATGGGGCACTTCATGGTGGCATGCCCTTCCATAGTGGGCTTTAACATGTACAAGCGTCTCTAAGCTCAATAAGGGGTTAACCAAGGACCCTATTAGGTGGTTTCAACCTCTAAAGGGGGTGACGTGTTGTGTCGTGTTGCACTGGCCTTATGATTACACTTAGTATTGGCCTTACTATATGCATGTTAGGGTAGGATGTATTGCATGTTGATTTTCGCATTAGAACTAACATCATAAGATATTATCATGATAGATTAGTTGCATCTAGATTAAAATCACACTTTAACTTTGGTCCCTTGTACTTGACGAGACATGTCATGTAACAAATGTCGAAGTGAATGCGCACATAATCACATGGAGGATTAGGTGGGTGGGAGGTGGGGAAATATGATCTCCACTCAAGGTAAAAGGAAACTCTAGGAGAAGGAAAATAAGTAAATCTAGAAGTATGATGCTTTCCCTCTAAGTACACAATAGTGGAATGAATGATCACTCTCAAGAACTCCCTATTGCAATCATTGCTTATAATATTATGCTTTGTGGATGCCACAAGGTCATGATGGGAGGAGAACGGAGGGTGAGGGAAGGAAGGAGTGATCAAATTGGTTGCTCAAGGTGATAGTCACATTGGAGAGTGGAGGTCATGGAGGGATCACAATCTTGAGGGTGTGTCCAATGAGATAAAGTATATTCAATGAGGGGCTCTTCCTTGACACTATACTTAGAAGGGGGAAAGAGGTCATGGTCACTTGAGATCATATGACAAGGGGTGAGGGAATCACTTATGGATGACTCAAAATGATGAACAAGAAGCAAAGGCAATGGGTAAGGTGAGATATTGTATTCAATGGGGCTCTTTTGAAAATCATATTTTAAAGGCTCAAGTGATTTGGATATACTCCCAGAATCACAAGGAAGGCAGGTAGCAGCAAGGGCCTCATCATTAATATCAAAGATGGCGTTTTCCCAAAAAGCAAAATCGATTACTTCCAATTTCCCCTCTTCATGCAAGGGAAAATAGTAATTCTCCTTCCCAAGGGTATCGATAGATATGTCATCATAAATAATGTCCGAGAGAAATGGAAGTCCTATGTCAACATCATCCTCCTTGTCGATATCATAAATGGGAGCAAGATGAAATTGAGGACCAACAATTTCCCATTTACCCTTTTCAATGTAGAAGTAATCTTCAATGTAATCCTCCAAGGGGCTAATGGGATCACCTTTGCCAAGGTGGAGAGTCATTAGGAGTAACATCCTTGAGAAAGGTAAGGTCAGCCGCAACTTCACTTTTCATAGCCTCATCTTCCCCAACACACGAGCCCAAAAAATCGCCCCCTTTTCTTCATGTGGAACCAACCTCGTCTTCTTGCTCATCACTTGAATCGTCAAGGTTATCTCCAACCTCTTCATCTTCACTAATGAGCCCTTCCCTTCGGAGGGTTGCCTCTAGGTTCTCACAAGCAGCTTCATTGGATTCAAATTTCGGTCCCTTATAGTTCACGAATTTGTTGATCAACTCAATAAAAGATGAATTGCTCTTAGGCTCACACAAGTCAAGCCAACCTCGATGCTCATATTTAATAGAGGAAATAAATAACTCCTTGAGGCTATCTAGATGAACCACATTAACCTCGAAAGCATGCTTGATAAGTTTTTCTATATGGTCAATTGCTGTGGATGGATCACCCTCAAATTGTGGCATATCTCACATGAACTTCCAATTGAGGCCATTTGGGTATCTTGGAACCCATGTGATATCCAAAGCAGGAAACCACTCATGAATCCTTTTAAAAGCCATTGATCTTTATATATTGATATCATGGGACTCGCCACGGTGAACTAAAATTGCCTTAACAAATGCTTGCTTCACCCTACAAGCATTGACTTTGAGGTTCAATGAAGAACTAGGGTTTTGTTCTTCCAATGGAGTCACCAAAATGATATGTCAATAATGTCGTATGAGGAACAAGACACACGTCTCGTGTCCTCGGCAACGGCACCAAAATGTTACCGCTCAAATTAGCAGGGGATCCTATAAAGCAACTACTAGGTCAAGGGGCAACATTGGAGTGATAACCCACTATCACTTCAACTAAGGCTCCCTGCTCTTTACAGACTTTCACCGATGGGAGGAGACCCAGTATAATAAGGATCACTATAATGAATATATCAATGATAGGATGAAAGGTGATCCCAAAAACCTATTCACAAGAGAGGCTCAAATTTGTGGCTTGCTTGCTTGGGAAGTCAGGTGAAAGGCTCTCTAGGAAGGGCTAGGAGGATTTTAGGGTCTAGGGTTTGAAGGTATGACTTGCAAAGGAGATTCCTATACCTCAAAATCCTTGTGGAAACTTGGTTTCTAAATGGGTCTTTGAAGGATTAGCTTTGATAAGAAGCGGGACCACATGGGACCAAGTAGACCCAAAATTGGGTCAAGGGTGTGGAGTTGATCACCCAATGAGGGACTTGACCTAATTAGGGAGGAGAAGAGGATCAAAGATTTTTTTTTTTTTTTGAGGTTTGAATTCAATGATCCTAATGAGGACACTAGCCAAGGGAAAACTAGGGCAAGAAATGGTCCTTGAGCTTGGGCTTGCTATATCTCAAGATGCCATTGTCGGATTTGCTTCAAATTTGGAGGGCATATGGTGAAAATCTCAATGCCGTTGTGGACCAAAAATAAAAGTGTTTGGATGGCTAGAATGTGAGATAATTAATGCCCTAGGTGACCTATTTAGGCTAGGCCTAGAAAAAGAGGGAGGTGAAAAGAATAAGCGTTGAAAATGATCACCAATGGAGGATTGGTGCCTTGTCCTTCGGGAGAGATGGAGTCAAGGAGAATTTTAATATTCGGAATGGATTCACTCAATCAAGGAGGCCCTTAAAACAACTTCGCATAGCATTAGGGCACGAGAATAACTGCTTCAAGGTCTTTATACTTCTATTTGCAATATTTGATGACTTATCAAGATGCATTTAACCCAAGTCATCTCTAGGAACATTAACTCAATCATACATGGTCCATGACATGATGCATCCCTATAAAAGATCACAATTTTCACAATTTCGCATAAGAAAAATTAGTAAATTTTAGCCTAATATAGCGAAAATCCCAACAACATGCATGTGACAAAGTAGATAACAAGAATCACATTAAAAGAACACTTACATGTATTAAAGAGTATATCCAATAATCAATATATGCCAATAGAGAAGCTCCAATACAAAGAGAGATAACCAACCATTAAAATTCATCCATATGATCCAAACACATCCTCCAAAAGGTATAGTGAAAATCTCACAAGAGAGAATAACCCAATCCAAGTGATGACGATCAAAATGAATCATCTTGCTTCTATTTATACACTTTTAATGAATTCGATTTAGCTAAATTGGCCTAATTGAGCCCCTAAAATAAAATAATGTGCATAATAACAATACTTTTGGTGACAAGCCCACCAAATAGCTCAATAATGTAAAGATAAGCCTCTCAAGAGGGTCGAATGATCAACAAAGTGAGTCGTTGGGCCTTTGAAGAGGCTTAATGAAGTTCAAGGGGTGCCATGATGTAGAAATGGACTCCAAGCATAGTGGACAAGAGGTTGGCCCCTTGTTTTCCAAGCAAGAACCGGTGGTGCTCCCAAGTTGGTGTGGGGGCACAAGGACATTCTCATGGGTCTCCAAGTGGATCGAAAATGCCTGTAGACGATCTGTAAGGGCTAGGATGGTGATATAAGCATTTCCTCTGCAGCGGGAGACATCCTCTAGACCTTGGAACATTTGCCAAGTGTATGGTGCAAGTGTGGAGCCCATTGGGCATGGTAAACCAGGTGCATCATCCTCATCCAAAAAGGTGGAACACGAGAAATCAATGTTCGGTGCTGGGGACCCATGAAGTAATATCTGTTATGGTGGAGGCCCATGGCTCTCAACGTTCACACTACAAGTGCCAATGTGGCCGTTTGGAGGGCTAGGACCTCGTATAGGGAGACCAAGCCTAAAATGAAGACCCACCTGCAATCCTGCATAAGATCCAATGCGCCCCCTTGCCCTCCAATACAACAAGTCATTAGAGTACTCAAGTAATAAAGCTTACAAGTCATGGGATCAATGGGGCACTTCATGGTGGCATGCCCTTCCATAGTGGGCTTTGGCATGTACAAGTGTCTCTAAGCTCAATAGGTTGTTAACCAAGGACCCTATTAGGTGGTTTCAACCTCTAAAGGGGTGACATGTCCATGGTACATCCCTTAGGTGGTAGGTGGCAAATGATATAATAATGAAGCAGAGTGGGAATAAGGGGAATCATCCAGATGACATGTCATGGTTCATGGGTAGCTATAATAAGGGAAGTCCACACCTGAGTATGTAAGTGTAGGAGGGAGCATATCATGGTACATGAGTTACCCCGCCCTATGTTTTGCCACCCTTCTTCATATGCCTTTTTTCTTTTTATTGATTTTTTTCATAACTTCTTGGGGCTCCGGGGAAAGAGAGCACGATGTGTAATATGTAGCAGTGGATACCACCTTAAGGTGGGGTAGTTTGTCGCCCACCAGAGGTCCGGACAATCATGGGTTCCTTAATGATAGAGGGGGCTCATCTAGGGCCCATAAGAAGCAGGGTGATGGCCATGGATAAGGGGTAGGGTTTATGTTTGGCTTTTGCTCACGTGCTAAATTTGTATGTATTGACAATTATTTGCATTTTGTGGTGCATTTCCTATTGAGAGTGGCCAAATTATGCTTTCTCTTTTCTTTTTCGCTGCATCAACCTTTGGGGTATCGTTCTAAGGCCGACCCAAGGTGTGGATAAGGAGAGGGGGAGGCTAACCCTATGTGGACCTAGCGGACACATGTAGACCTGGATGGGAAAATAAATGAATGGGGCTAAAATGAGTGGAAGGGGAGTAATGTAGGTGGTATTGGGAAGCGGGACCACGCAAACAAAATCGAGATTTCGCATGTAGTGCCATCCCTAAAGCCAATGGCCAGTAAACGAGATCCCACAGGACTAGGATATAAGGGTAACCATGCAATCAGGCAGTGGAGACAAGAATACAAAGTTAACCCACTCTTTCTGCTGAATCCCCCCACCAATCCATGCCCAAAAGTGCCCATGAAAAGTAAACAAAATTACTCAACCAAACCAATGAAAAGGTATACCTTTGGGGTCGGGAGGCCCACCTTCAAACATACATTCATAACAGATGGGTGAGGGACCACATAGCTGGCTCAGGTGGCAGAGAAAATGGCACATAGAGCTATCTGGGGGTTGTTGGATGCTGACTGAGGAGTATTTAGGAGAATTTTTTCTGCAGTATATACTACCCACAGGTGGTGGGTAACAGGCCGACTTGTCCTTTTGTGCACATGGGGGCTTCAATTTAAAAATACACTTTCCCTTGTCCAATTTGAGCGCTTCAATAGGAAAAATTGGTCCTCTCAAAAAGAGAAATCTAGTCTTATGATTTGAATTTGTCACTAAGCTGCCAAAAATTAACACACCAAGGTCATAAAAGCTCTATGGACCGGGTAAAATAGCCTTTGGATGTTGCTGAATGGGATAAGAATCATCTCTCGAGAGACCTTTGTTGCTGTCATAACACCACTTAACAAAACTTTTCTCGAAATCAAGTGAAATCATTAATCATTTAATTATAAATGCATCATCATGGACCATACCCAATGTTTGGGGCACAAGAATACTTTACGCAAAGCTCACCTTCAAATGTTTATGTAGTTCGAGTCATGCAAACAAGTTACCCCTTTATACTAGGGATAGTTAGGTCAACAACCCTATTACATGTTTCTAACCTCTAAGGGGAAGTGACATGTCCTAGGTTAGCCCATCAATTTATAAGTGTGTTTGAAAATGATGATTGTAGAGTGGGAAGGACTTTAGGGTAGGGTGCCATAGCCATGTGACTAGCTAGTGGAGGTCCAACATCTTGAGTGTATAGATGTAAGGAGGGAGCAATCGTGGAGGCATGAGTTACCCCTTTCCTCGACTTGCTTTTTCCACCCCTTTGGTGCATCTTTTACATTGGGTGCATAAGCTTAGGAGCCCAAGCTTGCTTTTGAGATTTTCCATTACCCCTTTAGGATGAGTCAATTTATTGCTCATCAGGGTTTGGACGATAGGAGAGTTCTTTTTTTTTTTTAATGGATGAAGCATCATGTGCTTGAGGAACAGGGTGATGGTTGATTGGGGCAGTGGAGCCATTGCTAGGCTTTTGCCCACATGCTAAATAAATGTCCTAGCCATCTATTGCATTTTTCATTTTTCTTTTGGTGTGGCTTTCTTATGCTTTTATCTTTCTTTTAGCCACATCAACCTTCGGGGCTAAGTTTCCAGGCCCAAACTCTCAAGGATGAGGATGAAGGGTGCCAATCCCAATGACCAGCGAGCACCAACTCAATGAATGGAGATGAATTAGGGGAAAGGTTGAAGGTGGTAAGTATGAATTACCTTGGATACACTACTTCAATCAGTGTCCCCTTAGTAGTGCCCTTCCTCGAACCATAAGGCCTTGAAGGTCGTCCCATTGGACTAGAGTCAAAGACTAACCTCCCAGGTGAAGTGAAAGAACAAGAATATAATTGAGATCTGTCAATTATGCAATTTTTCCCTTCATCCATATCAATATGCCTATAACATCAAGTGCAAGTGCATGATTGCAAAAATGGTTAAAGTACCTGTTGATGGATGGCCCACCTTCCTTCAAAAAGGAATGTCGGACAAGAGAGAAAAATGATTGGAGCAAGAAGTGGAGGATCCTGGCACGATGTTATGTGCTGATTATATAGGGTTGTTAGTTGGCTAATTGTCCAAAAAGGAGAAAAAAATTGTCCTATGGGTTACCCACTTTGTGGTGGGTAACAGTTCCCATGGAAGTATACTTTGCAAAGGTCTCCTCATATTCAACTCCCTCTCTTTGGGATAATCCTTTTGCTATGAACCTAGCCTTATTCTTCTCAATGCTACCACTTGGAATTAATCATTGGTTTCCCCATTGGTCATGCCACAATATCTTAAGACATTGTTCTTAATAATGAAGTTATATTCCTCCTCCATGGCATTTCAATCTACTTGCTTTGCATTTGCCTCAAAATTGGAAGACCAACAATTATGGAAGACATTAGTGCAACACAACTAGAAAAATTCTAGAGGGATCTCTCACTTGAAAAGGAGTCTTTAGTGCCCCTACTTGCTCATGTGCTTCGTGCAATGTCTAGGTATGTTAGTTGGGCATTTTGGCTATTCTTGGTGATGAAATGAGGTATTTATGCTTGCACTGGAGCCTTGTTTAAATGTATTTGGTTTTGTTGTACATTACAGAGTGACACTTGGGATAGTGACTTGTTTACCATCCTTTGTCTTTCTATAAAGCTCCCATGACTTAGAGGACCATGCACCCTCATTGAATTTCATAACTTTTCTCACTATTGTCTTTTGTTATAGTATACGATAGATCATGTAAGCCTTGGAGGACGCACTATATCTAGCAAAGATAACCTTCATGCTAGAAGGTTCAAGCTTACATCT
This sequence comes from Pinus taeda, assembly GCA_000404065.3. Lineage (NCBI taxonomy): Eukaryota > Viridiplantae > Streptophyta > Pinopsida > Pinales > Pinaceae > Pinus > Pinus taeda. Next base: position 20,941 of record APFE030362143.1, read on the forward strand.
CTTCTCCTCAGGAATATGAGTATACATAAGAGAACCAAAAACATGAAAGTGTGATACTTGTGATGTCTTGTTCTTCAATATCTTGCAAGGGCACTTGTTTAAAATGTAGACAATTGTGCCACATGCTTCTACCCAAAGATACACAGATAGATTTAGATCGTGAATCATAACCTTCGTTGTCCCTATGATGGACATATTCTACCTCTTTACAATCCCAATCTGTTGAGAGCTCTAACGTACTATCATCCCCCTCTTGATCCTGCTTCCTTGCAAAAGGCATCAAAGTCCATGGAAGTGTAGTCTGCTCCATTGTCAAACCTCAACATCTTAGTCTTCTTTCTTGTTTGTTTATCCATAAGAGCTTTAAAATCTTGTAACTTAATGATGACTTAGTTGTTTTTTGTCATAAAGTAAATGTAGGTTTTCCTAGAGGAATCATCTATGAAAGAAACATATTAAATGTTACCTGTTAGTGTAGCCATAGTCATTGGTCCACACAAGTTTGAATGGATAAGATCAAGCATCCTTCTTGATCTATGCTTAGTACTTGGGAAAGCGGTCTTGGCATGCTTGTTGAATGCATAGCCCTTGCCTACACTTGTAGTCTAGTAATCCTTGCACCATGCCATTCAAGATAGGTAATGCTTTATGGTGTTAGGTAATGAAACCTCTTGTACCAAAGCTCACATAGGTTCTCACTGTCATGCAATAAAGACTCATGTTTGATTGAAGCAATAAACAACTTGTGGAGGTCACCCAACTACACACTTTTGGCCCTAACGTGATTAGGATTAGGGTTGCGATCCTTGATATTGTCTTGCTAATCATCAAACTCGGCGACACACCTAAGATTTAGCTTCATTGAATTTGAAAGACGATTCTTTTTTAAACCAAGAATATATAAGATATCATCTAGCTCAAGTATCACTTGATGGCATGTACAATGAGATTGTTCCCATTCCCATAACTAGATAGGTGGCATCATTTCTTGACTTCACCTTTATCCCTGCCTCCTACTTCTGGATTTTGCTAAAAGCTTTATATTGAAGGTTATATTCTTGGATGCTTTTATCTACATACCACCCTACTCTAGAAAATGTTAGTGGAAAGGCATGACACCATGGATAACATTGTCATCTGCTTCTGCTGAAGTTTGTTGCACTTGAAGCAATTCATCTGTATCAAGTCTTTCTTCCCTTAGTTTGAGTAACTTGAATCTTTTTTTATTTCCGTTCAAACCCTTCCCTAGTCCTTTCTTACCATCTTTTGTCATCTTCCTAGTAAGGGCTATCTATTGGATTTCATCCACTTTGCTTGATCTAGCATGGTTTCCTTATGGGTGAAATCATCTGAAATATTCTCAAAGCTGGGAAGATTTTCACGAGCACAAACACCTTGAATAAAGAATTCTAAGATAAACATAACCCATTTCTTGCTGTGGTCACAAACTCCATATTTTCAACCTTCACCTCAATAACAAGAAGTTGATCTCTCAAGTTAATGATTCTCATCCAATGGGTAGCCATCATGTTTGTGTCACTCATGTGCATGGTAGGAAGCTTGTTCTTTAGAAGCATCTTGCAAAAAATATTCACACTCAAGTACAAGGCGACCAAGGGATATCATACATATCCTGTCTTGAGTTCTATGCTATGTGAGGCACTAAGCCACAGGGTTGTGTGCTTTTCCTTTTTCAAATTTGAAATTTGCCCATTTTTTGGTTGTAGGAAAAAAATGTTGATTTGGGGTAGCATCAGATGTGCTCTAGCCATGAAATTTGGTGGAGAGGATGGGGTACATGAGATCTCCAATACCTAGAAAGAGTTTGGGCAGATTCTAAACAGATCAGTGGATATTAAAATAATTAATATTTTTAATGGAGTCCCTAAGTCTAAATTTAGGGAAAATAGAATATTAATGTGTATTAATATGAATCTGTGTTAGAGTGGTCCAAAAAAGACATGGATCAAGACAGATTTAATCTTAGCCATTGATTAGGGACTTAATCTCGGCTGTTGATATGTCAACAGGAAATGTATAAGAGGAGGCTTGAGGGTCACTTGGAGAATACACCAGAGTGATTAGTCATTCTATTCTCTAGAGCGGGGTTTGCTAAGAGATAGAATCAGTGACCGGGAGAGCAACTGAGGGGCATTGAGTATAAAGAGACAGAGAGGTTGAGATAGTGCGAGGATAGCAACAGAGCAGCGAGAGAGAGAGACGCAGGAGCAAATAGTGCTCACGCAAGGCCACGCAGAGGCAGCTAATGCTGTGCAGAGCACCATAGGGGCCAACGTCGCTGACACAGAGGCTCAGAGAGCTGACGCAGGGGCCTCCTGGGGCTGACGCAGTGCCAGCGTTGGGCTAGGAGAGGCTGACGCAGTCCAGATTGGGCAGACGCTGGGGTTTCTGGGACAGATTGGTGCTGAGTAGTTGTCGGAAGGATTATCCGGGGTTTTAGCCAGTAGATTTGTTAGAAACCTAGAGGTATTACTGCTAAGGAAATTCTCTGTTGGGTAGGCCAGTTTTGGCACTCAGATTGCACTCTGATATTGCTTAATAAGAAAACCCTCAGATAGGTGCATCGGTTTTCCCACATTGGGTTTTTCCGGGGACATTAGTCCAAAAATAATGGTGTCATGTGGTGTGTTTGTTCTTGTTTCTATTAGTTGTTGATCTGTAATATGTTGAGCATGCACTGGTGTTTATTTTCAGTGTTTACTTTGTACATAACTTGTTAAGGAAAAATAACAAGGAGGTAGGAATAAATCAGAAAAAGTGCATGAAGGGTTTCTAACTAAGTAAACTTAGAAACTTCAACATGGTATCAGAGTGTGATTGTAGATCACAGGAGGATTAAAAGACATCAGCCGAGTGGAGCAATAGCAGCAGGGAACAACTGTCCCGTGGTGACAGACGCTGTTTCTAGCAGCACAAAAGCCAAGGAGTGTGACGCAGAGCCAGCCAGGGTCACGAAGAGCAAGCCGGAAGCTGCATAGAGCCTCAGAGAGGCCAACAGAGGGTCAGAGGGTTGATGCAGGGCTTCCCAGGGCTGATGCAGACCCATCCACGGTGACACAGGGCTAGCGTGAGGTAGAGAGGGGCTGACACAGTTCACAGAGAGGCAGTTGCTGGGGTCTAGAAGGCTGTAGGAATATTGTAGAGTGGAGCTGGTGAGGTACTGTAGTTAGAATAGTACCTGACAGAGCAGGGCCTGAGGAGTTGTCAACCCGGATTAGAAGTGCAGCTGCACAAGTCGATCAGAATAGGGGGCATCTTGACAAGTGGCAATAGGATTTCCAGGAGGGAAATTAGGACTCAGAGGGAGTCCAGAAGAGAACTTCCAGACGGGAAGTAGAGACTCAGAGGAGTCGAACAGAGAACTTCCAGGAGGAAAGTAGAGGAGCATCATGGCCCTACACAGGGTAAGAGACTAGGATAGACTGGACGGAGCATCGAACTTCGCAATCTGGAAGGCCAGAATCTTATCAGTGCTTGATAGGAATGGTGTTAAGAACTTCGCTTTAAAGGTAATAACTGTCCCAGTAGACCCTAATGATAATGACAGGTACGAAGAGGCGATGGCGAGGGCCAAGTGCATTATACTTGATGGGGTGAAGGATCATGTGATACCACATATAGCCGAGAAGGAAACGACGTTTGAGATGTGGGAGGCTCTTAAGAAGCTGTATCAGCATACTTCTGTGCAGAGAAGAATGCTGCTCAAGAACCAGATGAGGTCATATCAGATTTAGAAGGGTCATTAATATCTTCCTTGGAGTACTGAATAAGATCCGAGACCAGTTGACGGCTATAGGAGCGACACCGGATCAGGAGGTTATGGTGAGGACAACCTTGAATGCTGTCTCAGAAGATTGGGAAGTATTTGTCCAGAGTATCTTGGGTAGAGGGACTCTCCTACCTTGGGACGAGATGTGGACAACTCTTCACCAGGAAGAGATTAGATGGCAATCAAAGATAGGTAGCAACAACAAAGGGATCAAGGTCAAGCAGGAGGAGGAGGATGTGGCCCTAGCATCTGAGGGAGAGCAAGAAAAGCAGTAGTAGAAAGATCTTTCCAAGATCAAGTGCTTCCACTGTGGGGAGCTGGGTCATTATGCGACCCAGTGTCCAAGGAAGAAGAGTAAGGGAGAGTTTTCTGAGACTAAGGCAGCGCCAGCACGGGCAGAGAAGGAAGAAGTTTTGACAGACAATGACTGTGCCATGAGTGCACATGCACCACTTGAGCGGAAGTGGGGAGATATTGAGCTGTAGTCAAGAGGACTACAGGCGATGAGGGGTAGGATCCTCGAGGTACCCAGCCTCTTGGATTAGACATTGCTATAGGAGCCCTGATGAGGAGTAACAGGATTCGCTAGGTGGGTAGATTCGGATGCGGATGGAGCGACAGAGAGAGCTATAGTGCAGGAGTCTTGAGACAGCTCAGAGCTTGCACGCTGCAGCAGTGCGAGAGGCACAGGAGTGTTGCACCAGTGCAGGAAGGCACAAAGAGGTGTGTAATGGTGCGAGATGCAGGCAGTTGCTGCAGCAGTGCAGAGGTCAGAGATGGAGCACTTGTCAGCGACAGAGGGAGCTTCAACATCAGTGGGTGTCTCTAGCCCAACAGGGAAGTCAGATTGGGAGATTAGTTACTTACTTCTCAGTAACTGAGTTGTAGTGTTGCAGTGGTCAACACGATGCAACTTGATGAGAGGAGGTGCAGTGCGGATGCAATGCTGGGAGAAAGGACCAGCAGTAGCACGAATGCAGAGGGAGATGTCGTACAGATGCAGCAGTGGCAGTGACAGAACCATGGGCAGCAGTACATGAGGCAACAGTGCAGAGGATGTTGGGCAGGAAGGCCTAGCATCAACACAGGTACCGATGCCGGATTATCAGAGTAATACTCAGTGAGGAGTATTGCTAGAGCACATTCCTCGCTAAGAGGGAGTGTTGATTTGGGGTAGCATCGGATGTGCTCTAGTCACAAAATTTGGTGGAGAGGTTGGGGCACATGAGATCTCCAATACTCAGAAAGGGTTTGGCCAGATTCTAAACAGATAAGGAGATATTAAAATAATTAATATTTTTATTGGAGTCCCTAAGTCTAAACTTAGGGAAAATAAAATATTAATGTGTATTAATACGACTCTGTGTTAGAGTGGTCCAAAAGACATGGATCAATCCAGATCTAATCTTAGCCGTTGATTAGGGACTTAATCTCGGTTGTTGATATGTCAACAGGAAAAGTATAAGAGGAGGCTTGAGGGTCACTTGGAGAATACACCAGAGTGATAAGTTATTCTATTCTCTAGAGCAGGGTTTGCTAAGAGAGATAGAATCAGTGATCGAGAGAGTAGCTGAGGGGCATTGAGTACAGAGAGATAGAGAGGCAGAGATAGTGCCGGGATAGCAGCAGAGCAGCCAAAGAGAGAGACGCAGGAGCAGCCAGTGCCCACGCAGGGCCACGCAGAGATAGCTAAGTGTTGCGCAGAGCACCAGAGGGGCTAGCATAGCTGATGCAGAGGCTTAGAGAGCTGACATAGGGCCTCCTGGGGCTGATGCAGTGCCAATGCTGGGCTAGGAGAGGTTGATGCAGTCCAAATTGGGCAAACGCTGGGGTTTTTGGGGTAGATTGGTGTTGAGTAGCTGCCGAAAGGATTTTGCAGGGTTTTAGCTAGTAGATTTGTCAGAAACCTAGAGGTATTACTGGTAAGGAAATTCTCTGTTGGCTAGGCCAGTTTCGACACCTAGATTGTACTCTGATATTGCTTAATAAGAAAATCCTCAGATAGCTGCACCGATTTTCCCACATTGGGTTTTTCTAGGGACATTAGTCCAAAAATAATGGTGTCATGTGGTGTGTTTGTTCTTGTTTCTTTTAGTTGCTGATTTGTAATATGTTGAGCATGCATTGGTGTTTATTTTCAGTATTTACTTTGTAAATAACTTGTTAAGGAAAAATAACAAATAGGTAGGAATAAATCAGAAAAAGTGCATGAAGGGTTTCTAACTAAGTAAACTTAGAAACTTCAACAAAAAATTATCTAGTTTGTGTTGAGTAATGTAATTCAAGCAACATCTTGCATAGGTTTCAGTGTGAAAGTGCAGGAAGTGGTTCGAGGCATTTCATTAGTAACCGCCTTGGAAAAGTGGTCACTAATTTTCTCTTGTAATTTCATTTGAAAAATAAAATTAAAGTGAAGGTCTGATGTTTTGGAGTCAACTTACTCATAGGAACCTAAATGAAGTGTTGTGGAAGTCTTAGAACATTAGTGACTTAGATTAGGATTTAGTCTTAACAGTACATCTCAAGATTGAAATATGTGGCAGCTAGGATTGAGGAGATCAATTATTTCTCTCAAAGTATAAGAAGGACAACAGAGGAAGAGGTTGATCTCATATATATGAGAAGAGAGGAAGAGAGTTGAAAGGAAGAAGATTGCATCATGAAATGTTATAAACTTAATACTGTTATGCTTATGCATTCATGGCCCAACTATCTATCCTCCATCTCCATGATGTGGTTATTCTGCCTATATGCCATTGAAGCATTCCAAGCTTGCAATAAAATTTACAAATCTAAAATGACTATTCCGAACTTGCACTAAAATTTACAAACCTAAAAGTTATAACTTAGGACAGGGGGAAGATTCATTCGAGATAATTTAGTTTTGATTCAATCGTAAATATGTATTATATACTTTAGCATTTATATTATAAAGTATACTTTACATATTATCATTTTTAAACTTATTATATATGATATATTAGGTGTTGTTTATTATATATAAAAGTACATAGACCAAAATCTCAGAGGAACAAAGTTTTTGGAAGGAGGTCACCATATTTGTGCTAATTTATAAACCCAAACTGTAGCTTGTAACTTCATTCTTGTCATGTTGTAACCTTCTCACACTAAGTGAAGTTCCAAGTATTGTTCAGTGGATTTAAATAATTGATATAGGAGCAGAGACCCAGGCAACTAAAATCGGAGTTGAAATTTTCATCATTCTTATGCACTTTTTAGTATAGTTATGATTATGGGGATTTCTTTCTTTCTTGCTTAAGCCTTATATGTTTTTGATATCTATTGTCTATCTTACGTACTTTAAGCTTTGTTTCCTCCAATTAGTATTACTGAATTTGAATAGTAATAAGCAAAGTGGGCAGGTAACCTTGCTTAGGATTTTAATATTATATAAAGTATACAGAGGAATGCTTCCCCAATTATTCAATATTTCACATTCTGAATGAGGATGAGTGAATTGAGTTTCTAATGTGGTATTTAACATTGTCATTCCATGAGGTACACAAATATATGTTTTTTTCTAGAATTTTGCATTTAGTTATATTTATTATGCTCGTCTTATGAGCTTCAGAATCTTCGGCTTGTGTTGAATATTGTTAGAAATAATGCCCATTTGTTATAATTAACTTTTGAAATATCTTCATATTGAGAATTAAATTAAGGAAATTAGTTAGTAGATATAGTGCAGGCAATATTGATGAAATAAGACGAGACATAAACATAGTTGGCATGAATTTGCAGTTGGATGGGATAAGGTTTTATAAATGATGAGCACCACAACAGCAGTTTTTATATCACTGGGTTATTTTGATGCACCTCATTTTAGAATTTACTTTGATAAACCATTTTGTTCTAGGCCAGATTATAAAGAACTGAAGAAATGTTTTTCTCTTTATTCTACATGTTGGCATAATTATTTACTATAAATGTGTACAATATTTTAAAGGATTTAGACAGTTCAGTTAGGAAAAACCATATGGTATGTGCTTCTTTCATCTGTTGTTGCTTTGAAATTTACCAATAAACATTCCTCTAATTGTATCACAGTTACAATTTGAACGAGGATGATTGAATTGGACTTTGTGGTATTTATCGTTATCATTACATAAAGTGTACAAATGTATAAGTTTATGCTGTATATAATTTTTAATTTAATAATATAGATTCTGTTTATCTTGTGAGCTACAAACTTTTAAACTCATATTAAATGTTTGTTTCATCATTGATGCAATGCAGGATCAAATACTACAATAATTGTCTTTTCCATTCTGTACAAAAGGACTTTATCGCCCAGACTGGTGATCCAAGTGGAAGGGGCACAGGTGGAGACTCTCTATATAAGTAAGATAAATCTTCTCAACACCTGGAGTTATAATATGCATGTGTCTCCACCTTTGTTTTTTCATATGGTATTTGAAGGTAATTTTGATATACAGTGGGTTGAGGTTTATTGATGCTAAAGCTATGATGTTAAAAGTTGCTAAAATGGCCAAAACATTAAGTAAAATGGTTAAAGTACCTGTTGAGTGGTAGCCTACCTTCATTCCAGAGGAATGCTGGATGGTGAGGGGTACATGACCAGTGCAAATGGCAGAGGAATGTGGCATATCATCATCAATGAACAATGTGTAGGGTTGCTGGTGTTGAGAAATCTAGGGGCAGCTAGATGAGATGATTTCTCTTTTCTTGATAACTGCTTGTGATATATTTTTACTTAGATTATTCTTCAACTTGATTATTATTGTGTTCTCTTCATTAAACAACTACCAAACCATAAAAAACAATAAGACAAAGGACACAAAATATAGGCAATCAGCCAGGGCCAAAACCTCTCCAACTTGAGAGGAAAACACATAAAATTCTTTCTCTTATAGATCTTCATTTGACAAATTCCAAGATCTTTGACCCTTGACGAAGACCAAGTTAAACCTTGCTTCCAGCAACTTTTGCATAACTGACTTCCAGCAGCTTCTTCTGCAATTTTGACATCCCCAATAGATTCTTCTGCAACTTCGACCTGCCCAACAGATTCTTTTGCAACTTCGATCTGCCCAGAAAATTCTTCTGCAGAAACCCTAAGCCTTGCACATGTGAGAAATGCTGGTGTATTCTTGCTCCTTTCTTCTTCACTTGGATGGATCCTCTCTCCTAGAGAATTTGACTTCCAAATAGCTGTACTTGATGACCTTACTTCGCTTTTGCAATTCGGGTTCTTCTGCTGCAGTAGGAGCCATAATTTCTTCGCACGTGTGGAGAGTATTAGTCCATAAACAATCTCAAAAACTCGACTTTCTCTTCCTCCTTTGTCCTCTTCTTCTTCACACTCCTTTTCTTTCTTGTGATCGAACTCGAGTGTGTGAAGTATATCCTCCAGGCGAGGTCGAGGTCTCCTTTATATAGCCTTCTAATTGGGTTGAATTGCTTCTTTTTAGGTCGACTTGTCCCTTCATGTAGGCCGACTTGATCTTTGCACCATGACGAGGTCTTGGAGGGTCTTTTGACTCAACTTTGACTTAAATATTTTATTTTTACAATATGTAACATGCCCACTTGGGTCTCTCATACATGACAATGACTTATAGACTCAATGACAAGCCCTAAAAGCTCACAATGGGAGCTTGACCTATAAAATAAATTTCTCTTGAGCATGAAACCCATGCCTCAAGAACAAGTATAATAAATTTATTTTTACTTATTACATCAAATACATAAAATCATGATTACATATGTCATTATGAAGACCGAACCTAGTTACATATTTCAACAACTGGCTGGCTGGCTGTCCAAAGTAGGAGAAAAAGTTTTCTCCTATAGGGTTACCCAATTTGGTGGGTAACAGGGATAAAGGAAGTTGCCAATAGGACATCCATTTTTCTTTAGCGATTTTGGCTTTTTGTTGCACTTACTCTACATCCTTGATGTATCTCAAATTGAGTTCGTTTTCTATATTCTCTTGCAATTCTGATATGGTGCTTTGCAGTAGGTGATCATATCATAGGTTTGGTACATGTGAATCATGGAAGTATTCCTCCATTGTACAAAATTTGAAAATTATTGAATGCGAGTGAATTTGGCAAACATTTCCTTCTCTTCTATATTCTGAAATATTTTGAATTCTTTTTTTGAATATATCCCAGACTCTTGCTAGTGCGTAGGATTTTGCGTGCTACCATAAGAACCATCCATGTTGATTTATCCAAGTGCAAATATGCAAAATTAATTCTCTCATCATTGTTGTGCATTTGATGCATCTCAAAATAGCATTCGAGTTTATTTGTCACTCTTCTTTCCTCTCTATCATCCTTTCCATCAAATCTTGGCACCTTAACTTTTAGCTTGTGCATATATCCATTCAGGGATACCCATGTTGGATGAATATTGTAGAGGTAGATAGAAGAGTGGGCATTCAGGCTGCTTACTTCTCCATTCCTGCTTTTCATCACTTCGACTTTGCTCTCGAGCTGGTCGTGGTTCCTGCCCCACTCCTTTATTTTGAGTTGCATAATATTGATTTTGTATCCACCTTGTTGTTTCTTTTGGAGATTGTTGTGTCCATCTTATCAATTTTTTTGGACAATGCCTCGTCAACTCTTTCATATCTTCATTCTGTTCTGATGTAGCAGGGGTGTTTCCAATGGTGCTCATGGTGTTCCTTGATGTTTCTAGACTTCTCAGGTTTTTGAGACTTCTTGAACAGTTCCACTGCCACACCAGTTTCCAGCATGGGATTTAGAGGGAGGTTGCTGCGTCAAGGTGATTTGTTAGACAGGGTTGTTTCCCCTTGGAATCACAGGTCTTTATAGGCTTGACCTGTGGTTTCAGTGGTTCAATTTGTGGAGAATTTGGGAGGTTGGCAGGTGTGGCATGCGTTTGGAGAATTGTGAAGAGCAATGGAATTCCAATTGTCTCTAAGACCAAGTGGGGGTGGGGAGAAGGGGGACAGGCACAATATATTCAATATATATTTGATCAATCTCAAAGTCCATCCTTACATAATGTTGGAATCATTATTTATATAATTGAATAACTAAGTTGTAACTTTTTGGAATGGAGTGGACTACCCAGAATTTAATTGATTAATCATTAGCCTAATATAATTTATTTGGATATATTATAGGTACCATGAATTTTATGTAGACCTTATGTTATAGAATTAATGGAATAAGTATGTATTGCACTGTGTAGTCCAAATTGCAAGTTAGATCAACACTTAATTTCTTTGTTCTCACTAAGCATTTTTATATGCAAGTTGGAGTCATTCTATTTTATTTCTAATAGGGAATTGTGGTTGTTAAACTGACCTATTGTTTTAGTAATGTTTGTTTGAGAAATTTGGCGTGAACAGCATTATTATGTCCCTTCATGCCAAAGTTATGTTTATTTTATGGTTTTTAATTTCAATAGCATTTGGTTTATCTTAAAAATATGCTTATCATTTTGAGTTTCATTTTTTTTTTAACCTCTGGATGTCACTTGCTTTATAGATTTCTTTATGGAGAGCAAGCACGCTTTTTTACTGATGAGATTCATCCAGATCTTAAGCATTCCAAAGTTGGCACAGTTGCCATGGCAAGTGCAGGAGAGAATCTCAATGCCTCTCAGGTGGAATTTGAATACATTAAGCTCACTGATTATATGCTTGTTTAATTTATACTTGTTTTTTTACTATTGACATTGTAAATTTCAAAATTTACCCATGCCATTTGGATGAAGTGGTGGTTGGCATGTAGGAGTTCATTGATAAGCAATTTGTTCTTTATTTTGGTTTCAAGGTTGGTTGACTAAATTGCTATGAAAGCTTCAAGGTATATGCTTGAATCAGATTTTCAAAAAGATAAAGTAGTATGATTTGTTGAACCAATTTCATTGGTTAGATGAATTGAATGAAAATGCATTAGGATTATAAAATGTTAGATTGAGAGGCTTTCATCCTTGAACGGGGAGATGGTTAGGGAAACTCTATTCTTACAAATTAAGGTGGCATTTCACAATATTGAATCATGCATTGAGCATAAAATATGGAGATACCTGTGTAGAGATGGGTGCCATAATAATGCTCACATTTCATGGAAAATGTCGTTCATAATGTAAACTTTTGTTTTTCCATATGGCGACCTAGTTTCATGCATTGTTAAATAAAAGCTATGTTAAATTTAGATAACAATGGTATGTTCTATACTTAGCACAATTACTTCAATGTACTTTTAAGCAGCCCAATGGTAATTTCCAAATTAGTTTCCAATAGCAATCACATTAACCATAAATCTCATTGACAATAACTGAGGACCCCAGATTTGGCGGATACCAGGGAAAAACCCCGATGTTGGGTAAACCCTTTGATCAATTCTTCTTATTATTATATCAAATGTTCAGCAGAGAGAGTACAAAAGTCAAAATTGACTTGCCAAATCAAAGTCAAAACAGCCCTATCAAATCTGCAGTCAACTGCACTCAAACTCAGCCCTAACCAGAAAGTAAAAAATGGTCAACGCAGCAGTCAAACAGTCCGCTTGGAGCTCGGTCAAACTGAGTCAAATTGGGCCTTCCTTGCTGGTCAAAGTCAGCCCAAAACAGTCCTTCGAAGTCCAGTCAAATTTGGTCAAAGGAGAGAGAAACTCTTCTGTAATTTTCTATGGTCAAAGTTGCAGTCAACCCTGAAGTCAATGCTGGTCAAAGTGCTCAGAGTTTCTTGATTTCTGTGCCCAGCAATGTGGCCTAGAGAAATAGAAATAATCCTCCAAAAATCGCAGTGAAAACTGGTCAAAGAGTCCTTGGTCAATGCTGGTCAAACTTGGTCAACTCCTAAAATTTTCGGCCCTGGGGAGATCTCTGGCTTTCCCAAGGGCAGTGGCTTCATCGAAGGTGACATCATGGCTTATTTCCACATTACTTTGACCAGGCACATAGATTCTATATGCCTTTGAATTTTCACTGTAGCCCACAAATATACCTTTCTTCCCAGACGCTTCTAACTTATTTTTTCTCCTTAGGCACATGAAAATACACGAGACAACCAAAAATTCTAAAACGAGAAACATTAGGTTTCTTACTAGAGAAAACTTCTTCGTGTGTCTTGAAATCTAGTGCTTGGTGCGGGCTCCTATTTTGAACATACACGACAATTTTGGCAGCTTCTCCCCATAAGAACTTTGGTAGGCCTTGATCATGGAGCATGGCACTGATGGCTTCCATGATTGTTCAATTCTTCCTTTCAGCAACTCCATTTTTCTCAAGAGTGTATGGAACAATTGTCTCCCTCTTAATGCCAACCTCTCTTCAAAAGTCATTGAATTCATTTGATTCATATTCAATTCCATTGTCGGTTCTCAATATTTTATCTTCTTCCCTATTTGATTCTCCACCAAGGCTTTGAAAGAAATAAACCATTTGAACACTTCATCCTTCTTCTTCAAGAAATGGATCCATGTTTTGCGAGAGAAGTCATCCACAAAAATTGCATAGTATAACTGTATAAGTATCCTCCCAATGATGTTACAAGCAACATACTAGATAGGTCAGAATGGACCAACTGAAGAATATCGATAGTTTGACTTTCACTTGAAGGGAATGGTCCCCTTGTGAGTTTCCCAGCTGCACAACCCGACAAACTCCTTCATGATTCATGTTGAAATCGGGCATACCTGTGACCATCTTCCTTACCCTAGGTAAGGCTTTGTAATGAAGGTGAGCAAATCTCCGGTGCCATAATTCAGATTGAAGTGAAGCATTGCAAGTCAAGGCTCCCAAAGGACTTCCTCCAACTTGATAGAGACCATCAACTCTAAATCCAAGTGTGAATGCATCTTTAGGGTTTCTTTGCCAAATGGGTACCTTTCCATCAATGAATGCTATCTTGAAGCCTTTGTCTTCCATCGCAGAAATATACACCAGGTTCTTCTTCAAATCGGGTACATACAATACTCTTGTAGATGAATGGTTTGACCTTGATTCAAGTGAAGAGTGACAATACATATCTTTGGATAAAAATAGGAGACTTGAGTCATTACAAAGCTGTCCCCTCATATCATAGTTATTTTGCCTTGGACACATCACCTAGAAACTCGTATTACTATCACGTCAAGCCAAGGAAGAGGCTTGTATTATTGTTAAGTCAGAAGATGATATCAGAATTGTTGAGCATATTATGAATCTGAGATGACTATTCAATCAATAGAGTCATTGGAGATATATTACAGTGCCAGGACTAACTATGTCCAATCATACTACGGTTTTTCTGCTGAAGTAATGTTGTGAGATATGAACACTGATGCCATACAAAACATAGTGATGTAATTCATATCAATATAAAAGAGTTGGATAGTTCTTGCGAGTTAACAGACCTGTAGCTGCAAATGCGAGACAGTCATAAGGGAGGGATTATCTCTGACACAGAGATGCAAAGTTATATTTATAGTGCGAGATACAGTCCTGTAGAGTGTGCGAGGTCCCTTCTGAGGTATATGAGCCAGAGACCTGAAACATATGTGAGTTATAGTCCATTAGCAGGTAAGGATTAGTCACTTGAATGGATTTGGATCACTTCTCATATCAGAATGCTTCCTTTGACAAGATGCTCAGCCTTAAATGACAATTTTACTATCTTCTTCAACTTCTAGTATAGGGATCATGGGTACTTGATCTTTACTCATTTGACTGTAATTTAGTCACTGATTAGGGCTTCCCAAAAGGTTTCTCCCTCTGCTTCCATTTGAAGATTTCAAGACCCTTTTCTTCTAGCAAGATAGACACAACAAATGTGCACTCCTAGTCCATTTCATGTTGTTTTATTTTGCAGAGGGAGGAGATTTGTCAATAAACCTCTCCTTGTGATTGCTTTTTCTTTTATTCTTGCTGGGCAAGTCCTCTCGTGAGTTCTGATACCATGTTGATTTTGAATTAATATGTTCTTTGCTTAGGTCAGTTACTTCATTTATCCATTTGCCCATTAATCCATTAGCAATCACAATAACCATTATCATATGACAGTAACTGATGAAAGAACATCACACATGAATGCAAAAGACAAGCCAAGACAAGAGAACAAAGGGATTGGCTCAACCGGGGAAAAACCCCAGTATGGGGAAAACCCTTGATCAATTCTTCTTATTAGTATTATCAAATGTTCAGAGAGAGAGAGAGTACAATAATTTGAAGTCAAAAATTGACTTGCCAATTTGAAGATCTAGTATCACTGCCCAAACAAAAATTGCATTCTTGAAGCAGTCAAAATGTGTCCTCTCAAGCAGGTGTCATGCAGCTGTGTAGTTTGATCTGGTCCGAGCTACTTACAGTCCATCAAGGAGCTACTACAGACTGTCCATTCTGGACAACCATCCAACTAGCGTCCAAAGCTATGCAAATACATCATCTCTGCACATACCTTGTGATCACAAGTGCTGGAGTATACTGCTGCTGCTTGTTGCTCCTGGTTAGGCCACGTGTCAAACTGCTACAGTCCTCACAAACCCACTCAAAACAGGCTTCTACAGCTGCAGCCTCTTTTCATGAGAATCTGTCCTTCTCCTGCGACAGATCTATGCTTAGATCAGCCCCCAAACAAGCCTCTATGCCAACCAAACAGGTCTGCGGTCCACTTGGGCAGATACTTATCTTCTTGGCTCACTGTTTAGCAGAATAAGGTCCGCGGCCTGCTTGAAAAAGACTTCTAGAAGGTGAGGCCCACCTAGGAGAGAGAGAGAGAGAGGATTCTGGCGGAGGTGAATCTGGGCAGAATGTAGCAATTATTATAGGTGCTGAATAGTTCTGTATAGGAGTACAATTTCATACAATTGTACAAACGCCTGTATAGTCGTACAGATCAGACATATAGGCTGTCCTGCAGGCTGTACAGTGGTTCTATGATGTTTCTGGTTTTTTCTAGAAGACTGCAGTTTCTCAAGAAGGCTGTACAAGCTCAGGTCAGGGTGTTTTTTGGTATCCATGCCGTGCTGTTTTCATTGAGCAGTGTGTGGAGGTTTATTTGTGAGTTTTTCGAAGGAATGAAAAGCTGATTTGAAGGAAAGTATGCATGAAAGTAATCTTTATGCTTTTGCCATTTAAGTTCCAGCTATTGTATGATTGATGCTGTAATGTTCCTAAACAGTAATGTAAGTGATAATCCAGATAAACAAACAGTGCAACAGTGGAAAATTAAAAACCTTTAACAAACACCCATGAAACACTGTAATACTGGAACTGCTGAGCCATATATTATGAAATATGAGAGCATGAGTACAATATATAAACGAAGTGGTCTGTCTGGGCTTGTCTCAAGGACAAATTGGACCAAACCCAGGTGGTAGAATAGCTGGAAAGATGACTGTTCAACTGCTGATCCACTATGCTCTGTGCTGTCCCAGTTACTGCTGATTTGCTGACTTCGGCCTGCTGGAATGTGCCCAAAAACCTCCCAGAAAATTCTGCCCTTTTAGCCTTAGACTCCTTGGACAAAACCCAAAAATCTCAGAAGGGAATTTCTCTGATTTTGAGTTTGGATTTTCGGTCTCTTGGGAGCTCCTCTCCAGCTACTGCTGCCAAATTCGATTTGCAGGAAACAGCCTGCAAATCCACCTGGAAACACCCCTCAAATGCTACCTTCACCTTAATAGCTGATTCCTTACTTCTCGGATGGTCCTTGGCCTTGATGGTTGCGAAATCAAGCCCCTACGAATTTGCTGTTAGAGGCCACTGTGCAGTCTCTCTACCTAGAAATGCATATTGTTGCGTGTATTGGCTGTCTGGCTACAAAACTCTTAGAAAATACCCTCAACCCTCTACCTTCCTTGCTCCTGAAACTCCCAACAAGTTAGGGGCCTCTTGGCTGGCTAAATCAACCTCTGCGCATTTCTGGTTGCCTAGAAAACACGCAGTCCCTTCCTCTGCGTGGTTGGCTGAGCTGTGAATCACTGTTGGAAACGCCTGCAACCTCTGTGGAACATTCTCCCTAGGGCGGGAACTGATAGTTCCCTGAAGTAGAGGTTGAATCTTCCTTGTGGAAGATTCGTGGCTAAACAGTCGGTAGACTCGCTAAGCAGCAGAGCGTACACGAGTGAGTTTGTTTGTCAAATATTTAGAATGATGGAAAATGAGAGCTCCATCCTCTTTTATCACCTTGGCCCCCCTTAGCGTCTTGTGGGCCCCTCCTTCCACTAGCTCCAACGTCCTCCTTGGCCAAATTCGAATTATGCATGTGGTGGTCCCCACATTCCACTAGCTGCTAGAAATAAATTGAACTGCCTGTAGCTCCTAAGTTTCTGCATGTGGGGTCTTCCTAAACCAAAAATGTTGTCAAAATTGTGTAGCTGCATCCCATGACTAATTCATTTGAGAAGGGACATGATAGTTCTCCCCTCCCAAATGTTGCTTGCCCTCAAGCAACCTCAAAGCCGGGTGCTCTAGTATGTGTTCACCCTCCTAGGTGGCATCTTCATCTGGTAAGTCCTTCTAGCGTACCAAGAACTCCTTGATGGTTCTGCTCTTCAGTCTTCTCTCCTTGCTCTCCAGTATAGCCTCTGGTTCTCAGCACCAAATAGCCCTCATCATCCAATGGGGGTAGATCAGCTGCCGCGGTCACTTGTTGTCCTAGCGCCTTCTTCAGGCATGAGACATGAAACACGTTGTGGATCCTGTTCCCGAGAGGCCACCTCCCCAACCTGCATGGTCACCTGGTAGGGCCCATATAAGCATGGCTGTAGCTTCTCGGCCCCCTTCTGTTCCAGCGTGGACTATCTTTAAGGCTGCAATCGAAGGTACACTAGGCCCCCCTCCTCAAAGTGCCTCTCTATCCTGTGCCGATCTACATACAATTTTTGCTGATTCTGGGTTGTCGCTAGATTATCCTTGAGAGCTTTGAGGATATCTTGGCTCCCTTGGACCTAGTCTTTGGCCTTTGGGGCCTGACTGTCTCCGAAAATAATATCAACAAAAGTTAGAGCATCATAACCATAGAGGGCACGGAAAGGAGTCATACTAATAGACATGTGGTTTGTGGTGTTGTAGCAAAACTCGCCCAAGTGCAACGACCGAATCCACATCCTCTGTTGACCAGTCATGAGTTCCTCAGGTACCCCTCCACTCACTGGTTGACCCTCTTTGTCTGGCAGTCCGTTTGAGGGTGGTAACTGGTGCTAGGAGTTAGCTCCGTCCCAACCAAGCTGAAGAGCTCCTGCCAAAAGCCACCCATAAATCTGCTGTCTCTATCACTAACAATGTTCTTAAGGAGTCCATGTAGTCTGAAAACCTCTCGGAAGAACAACTCGACAACTTGGGCAGTCATGAATTTAGTGGGGATGACAAAGAAATGGGCAAATTTGGTCAGCTTGTCGACCACAACATATATGCAATCCTTCCCCTCTACTATGGGGAGCCTAGTGATGAAATCCATTGAGATACTTTCCCATTTCCCCTTTGGAATGGGAAGTGGCTGTAATAGCCCTGAAGGGTGAGTCAGCTTCCCCTTGTTCCGCTGGCAGGCCTCACACTCCCTTACATGTTGCAGCGTGTCCTCATTGAGGCCTTTCCACATGGCTCTCTCAAACAACCATGTAAATCTTTTGGAACCCCTGGTGTCCGGACGGTGGTGAATCGTGAGCTGCTTGGAGTACCCTCTCCCTCAATTGTGAGTTGGGCACTAAGTAAATGCACCCCTTGTAATAGATGACCTCGTCCATCACACGGTAACACTCATCTGCATGTGTCCCCTCTAGCACCTCGCAGGCCTTCCTATCCTTGGAGTATTCAACCAACAGCTGAGCCGTCCAATGTTGGCAGATGCTCATAAGAGATAACGCAACCGGTCTCTTGGATAGAGCATCGGCCACCACGTTGTGCTTCCCTGCACATACTCAATATCAAAGTCGTAGGCCTGCACCTTGCTGACCCATCTCTGCTGCTTGTCATTTAGGCCCTGCTGCCCCATGAAATGTCGAAGACTGTTGTGATCAGTCTTCACTTGGAATCGATTGCCCACCAAGTACTGGCGGAATTTGGCCAATGCATGCATGATGGTCAGCATCTCCTTGTCATATATGGAATATGACAGCTCGTGCTATAGGAGCTTCCGACTCTTGAAAGCTATGGGGTGCCCCTCTTGTGACAAAACGGCTCCAACTCCCACCCTTGATGCATCACACTCCACTGTGAATGGTTGGGAAAAATCTGGGAGTGCCAAAATAGGGCAACTGCTCATCACCTCCTTGAGGCAATCGAAAGTGGCCAATGCTCTCTCAGTCCATGTGAAGGCCCCTTTCTTGGTCAAGTCGGTCAAGGGTGCTGCCAACTGTGAGAACCCTTTGACAAACTTCCTGTAGTAAGTGCAAATGCCTAAGAAGCCTCTCAGCATAGTCACTTCTCGGTGTACTGGCCAATCGTGGATGCCCCTGATCTTCTCCTCATGAACCTTCACCCTGTTTGCTCCAATGATATGCCCGAGATAAACCATCTCTGTCAATCCAAACTCGCATTTGGAGAGCTTGGCATAGAATTGTTGCTCCTCTAGAATGCGTAGTACCTCCTCCAAGTGTTGGAGATGCTCCTCCCATGTTCGGCTATAGATCAAAATGTCATCAAAAAACACTAGCACGAACCTCCTCAACTGCCCTCGAAAGATGTGGTTCATGCAAGACTGAAATGTGGCGGGAGCATTGGTAAGCCCAAATGGCATGACCAGAAACTCAAAGTGCTGATAGTGGCACCGAAATGCTGTCTTTGGGATGGCCTGATCCCGAACTCTGATCTGGTGGTACCCCGAACGCAAATCAATCTTAGAGAAGTACTTGGCTCCTCTAAGCTCATCCATCAACTCATCAATGCAGGGAATGGGATACCGGTTCTTGAGGGTCTTCTTGTTAAGGGCTTTGTAATCTATGCACATCCTGAAGGTCCCATCCTTCTTCTTCACCAACACTATAGAAGAAGCAAAAGGATTGGAACTAGGTTTGATGTGACCCAAAGCAAGCAGCTCCCGAATAGTTTTCTCTATCTCGTCCTTATAAGCTTTGGGGTTCTTGTAAGGAGTAGTGATGACTACCCATATACTCGGCTCTAGCTCAATGGTCTGCTCAAACCCTCTATCTAGTGGCTTCCTTGGTGGAATGTCCCCGAACACCACTGCGTACCTGTCCAGAAGAGCTTGTATGTCTACTGGTGGTGACTGTGCCTGTCACCCAGCCTTTGAGATCCTCAAATCGACTGCCCATGCGATGTCCCCATGTCAAAGATCTGCCTCCATCCTGTGGACCGAAATTGTCCGAGGCGGATAAGACTGCATGCCTCTCAAAACCACCAGTTTGCCGTTTGGCCCCATGAACTCCATCTCAGGTTTCCTCCAATCAGTGGTAACTCTCCCAAGGGAATACAACCACTGGACACCCATCACCACATTGGTGTCTGACACATCAACCACAAAAAAGTGGTCCGTCATCGAGTAGTTTCCAACTTTCCCATAACTACTATCAAGGAGGGCACATATCTGGTACACTGGATGGTACGGTTGCCTAGCACTAGGACGGAGAATCCCTCAAACTTTGCCGCGGTGAGGCCCCTCCTCTAGACCAGCTGTGCATCTATGAAGTTGTGGGTAGCCCCACTTTCTACTAGTACCGACATCCTCTATCCCTGTACTGTACCTCTGATCCAGAGTGTCAAAAAGTTAGGAATCCCGTATAGAGAAGCAAGGACTCCCCTTGATGAGGCAAGAGATGCCCCTCCCTGTGGAGGTGGCGGTGGTGGTGGCCTTTTGTCCCCTGAACTCTCTCCATCTGTCGCACCGCAATCCTGCTCCACCTTGTCCTCTAGGTCACTATCAAAAAAGACCTCAATGTAATGTACTCTACCCGCTGTGCACCTATGGCCTGGTGCTTAGGGCTCTTTGCATGTGAACCATAGCTTCCTCCTCCAAAGGTCCTTTCATGTTTCCTCATCTAGCTTGCCCCTCCCCTGTGTGGTCCTCGGTGGCGGGGGTCTAGTCTCATGCCTTGTCTGTGGGAAAGGGGTCCATGCAGGAAATGGCGCTCTGGTCTTGGGGATGCCCCCCTTCAAATCTTTGGCGCACACCACTGCCTCTTGCAGCGTAGAGGGTGTGCGTGACATATCCAGTCCACACAGAGGCTCAAGCAACCCCTCAATGAAGGTGTATACCCTCCTGGCCTCAGACAGATCTGGGACCATCATTGGCACACACAAAAAATCAGAAAAACACTGCTATAGGTTGCCTGTCTGGCACAGTTGTGTCAGCTCCTTGAAGGATGCTTTCGGATCCCTCTGATCAAATCGCTCCACCACCTCTTGGTGAAGTCCTCATATGAAACTATCTGGGCATGCCCCAAAGTGGTCAGGCCGTGAAACCACCAATCACGGGCTTCCCGCTCAAAGTGCAGCGTTGCCATCGTAATTGCCCCTTGTTCTGTCATCCAGTTAAGTTGAAAGTACGTGTCCATCTTTTCAACCGAAGCTCGGGCTGTGCACTTGGCAGTGCCATCAAACGTAGGGAAGTACATCCTCCCTATAGTTCTCTGCAGCTCATAGTTTTGGGTTCCCTGTCCTTCGTACACCTTGTTCTTCTCACTCTGCTTGAGCTTGTAGTAATCTTTGAAGGAGAGGGCTTCTTTGAAATGTTCATCCATCGCCTGCCACTCTTTGAAGTAATCCCCCATCTAGGGGGTGTCCTCCTGTCGTGTTGGTTCGATTTGTGCTATATGCATGAAAGAGGGTAGTGTAGCCCTAGTGGGCACACTCACTGAAGGGCGCTGCGTTGCTGGTGAAGGTTGATCAAATGGCTGAGAAGCCCCTGAGGTCTCTCCACACAAGAACCCTGTAGGTGTGTCTTTGTCCCGGTTCTGTGATTTGATCTCTTCTAGCATGTCTTTCTGCCCCTTGGCCAAGTCATTCAAAGCCCTCAAGAGGCTATCGAAAGCCATCTCCTCCCTGCTCTTGGGTTTTGTCATTTCCTACTTTTCGGCCACTGTTTTCCCTCTTTCCTCTGTGTCTGGTGTAATTTCTAGCTCCCTTTCTTTGCTCCTGTACCTGCCTTCAGTAAGTGATGTTCTCCCGGTCTTCCCCTCTCATAGGAAACCAACCCCACAACTGAGCCAAGAATTAGGCTCTGATACCACTGTAATGTTCTTAAACAAGAATTTAAGTGATAATCCAGATAAACAAACAAAGCAACAGTGGAAAATTAAAAACATTTATCAAACACCCATGAAACACTATAATACTGAAACTGTTGAGCTATATATTATGAAATATGAGAGCATGAGTACAATATATAGATGAAGTGGTGCACCTGGGCTTGTCTCAAGGACAAGCGGGACCAAACCTAGGTGGTAGAATAGCTAGAAAGATGGTTGTTCAACTGCTGCTCCACTATGCTTTGTGTTGTCCCAGTAAATCGCTGATCTGCTGGCTTCGACCTGCTGGAATGTGCCCAAAAACCTCCCAGAAAATTCTGCCCTTTTAGCCTTAGACTCCTTGGACAAAACCCAGGAAAACCCATAAGGGAATTTCACTGATTTTGACTTTGGGTTTTTGTCCTCCTGGGAGCTCCTCTCCGGCTACTGCTGCCAAATTCGCTTTGCAGGAAACAACCTGCAAATCCACCTGGAAACACCCCTCAAATGCTGTTTTCACCTGTAATAGCTGATCCCTTACTTCCTGGATGGTCCTTGGCCCTGATTGCTGCTCAATCAAACCCCACGAATTTGCTGTTAGAGGCCACTGTGCAACCTCTCTGCCCAGAAATGCGTATTGCTGCGTGTACTGACTGGGTGGCTACAAAACTCTTAGAAAATACCCTTAGCCCTCTACCTTCCTTGCTCCCGAAACTCCCAACAAGTTAGGGGCCTCTTGGCCGGCTAAATCAACCTCTTGGTATTTTTGGTTGCCCAGAAAACACGCAGTCCCTTCCTCTGCGTGGCTGGCTGAGCTGTGAATCACTGCTGGAAACTCTTGCAAACTCTGTGGAACAACCTCCCTAGGCTGGGCACGGATAGTCCCCTGAAGTAAAGGTTGAATATTCTTTGCAGAAGACTTGTGGCTAAACAACTGGTAGACTCGCTAAGCAGCAAAGCATACAAGAGTGAGTTTGTTTGGCAAATATTTAGAATGCTGGAAAATGAGAGCTCCATCCTCTTTTATCACCTTGGGGCCCCTTAGCCTCTCGTGGGCCCCTTGTTCCACTAGTTTGAATTCCCTCCAATATCCTCCTTGGCGAGGTTCGAATTATGCATGTGGTGGCCCCCACATTCCACTAGCTGCCAGAAATAAATCGAACTGCCTATAGTTCCTAAGTTTCTGCGTGTGGGGTCCTCCTCCTAACCAAAAATGCTGCCAAAATTGTGTTGTTGCATCCCGTGACTAATTCATTTGAGAAGGGACATGACAGATGCTATGGTCTGAATTTTAATTTCAACATTAATTAAATTCAGCAATTTATTTGTTTGATTGAGATCATAAGGACATGAGTCACCTAGGGCTTGAAATATTGACAAATAGTTGGGTTGTGTGATTAGATACCATAAGCAAGCCACTCATGAATTTGGTAGTGAGGTAAATAGAAATTGTGAGCTTCCATGCCCAAGAATGTGTGAAAAAAGCAAACTGTGAGATGCTGGTGTCTCATTCAGTGTATGAGTATTGGGCCATGTTGAGTCTAAGGATCAGGATAATGCCAAAGTTTGAACAAGTTGCAATCTCCATGAATGCCAAACCTTAACTCTGAAGGGTGTATATCATATTGCAATTGCTTGGGGCAAAGCTGAGGTTTAGTTGTGTCATTGGAACGAGATGTGACAATGGGAGAAATGTTGACTGCTGATGGGAGCGATGGAGCAACAATGGTATGGTAGTATTAAGCCGATGATAGATCTAAACTTAGTAAAGTATGTCTTTTTTTTCTTTAATTTTTTTTTTTCCACAAAAATCAACAAACCTGGGCCAAATTTATCGTTAAATTTGTTTTACAATTCAATTTTTAATATTAGGCTTAAATGAATATTAAAGTTAATATTTTCTTAGTGACTTGGGTAATATCCTTGATCAAGAAGATACTAAGGTCAATTTGTTATTTATTAATTATTATCAATTATCATTTAAGATGTGTGGCCTATGTTCTTTTCCAGTTTTGGAAATTTTTTCATATATATATATATATATATTGTTTTAATTTTTAAATTATTTTCTTAATTATATTTTTCCTGCTCCAGATCTACTGTTTTGTGGAAATTTGGGCAAAGATCTTAGATGTTCCAAATACTCATATCTGTGTTTCCCAACGTTGTTGTGTTTTGGAAACTTGTGCAACACAGCATGTTAAATATAATAGGCTCATACGAAAGGGATCAGCTCAACCAGTTGTTGGGCATTTGGTTAGTTCCATGCTAGCAGATGTCTGGTTATTGTTGATGGGTTTAATAGGGGGATGCCATCTGCTAATGTGGGGAAGCATCCCTTGATTTTCCATGTGAGGATTTCCTTGGGAAAAATTGTTCATGTGAAAGTCATTTTGCAATGGTTGTTTGAATTGCTTACATTTTATGAATATTTTGTGAAAGTTATAATTTATTATCTTGGAGCCTACTTTGAAGTAAACCTTCAAATGCACCTAGAGTTTTATTTTCTGCTTAGCCTTTGCCTAATACAAAATATTGCCCCTTTTATTTAATCTTGTTATGCATTTTTTACATTATGGCTTATCTCTTAAATTGTAGTTTTACATTACCTTGCGGGACGACTTGGACTATCTTGATGGAAAGCATACGGTACAACTTGTCTTTAACTTTATTTTCCCAGTCACAAGTATGTTGCAATTATGTTTCACACAGTCCAATAAATTTTGTAACTATGTATTTTTTGTAGGTGTTTGGGGAGGTTGCAGAAGGCTTGGATACATTGATTAGGATAAATGAAGCTTATGTGGATGATAAAGGACGACCTTACAAAAATATTCGGTTTGTAATCTCAACTATTTAATTAATACTTTCACCTTAAATTTGGTAACGTGGTAGATTGTTTTAATTAGAAAGTTATTTATTGAATGTTTCTTGTCGATTTGATTATGCTGTTGGTCTTGAATGTTTGATCTATCTTTTTTGTATCATTTGTGATTTAATGTGGATTAGCTTGTTTGAGAGTTATTACACCTTATTTGCTTTGAGTTTCATTATTTATGCGTGCTGTGATGATATAACGTATATTCTAGTTCTCTAATTAGAAGGAAGGGCAGGGAACTTTTATAAACGTGGTAGAATGTCAAAAAGCCATAGTTATATGAGGTGGTGGCCTTATGTGCTTGAAGTTACCCCAAAATTTAGTTAATGTTGGATGAGTGTTAATTATAATGAGTTCTTGGGATAAGTTGTTGGAAAAGCTAGCCTAGTGTGTAAGGATATATGTTAACAACATAACACATAATATTTAAAGACATAATGAGGCCATTAACACTCACCTTAGAACCGGAACTGGGACTGAGTGGGGGTTAGAATAGGATCAGATCTAAACCAGTCTGAAAATGGGAATGAAGAATTGGTAAGTACTAAGAACCAATGGATGAGTGCTGGATGAGGGTTGGTCTGGATTGTAACTAACCCATTACCGAGCCAGCCGGTTTTAGACAGAACGAACACATTGGTCCAGTCCAGAGCTGGTTTACACACCGTGGTTGGTGAACTGATTTGGACTAGCCCATGCCGGTGTTGAATTGGTCCATACTGGCCAGTTCCTATAACATTGCACTCACCTAATAATTGATTGACTGTCATTTTGATTTTTATATTGGAAGGCTTCTTTAATGACATATAGCACACAACCACATTTGTTTTTGGTAGGGTACAATTTCTCCATATGTGCATTCACTTTTAGACTCTCTATATGTTATTAAGTTCTCTTTACTCTGCTTCTGTTATGCCTTGTTCAATATTCTTTCCACGTAACATGTATGGCTGATGGGCTTCATTCCTTAACAATTTATCTTTTTCATTTCATCTCTAATATGCACTAGGTGATATCAAAATTCAAATTATAGATACATTATACTAAATTTAGAGCATTTTACAAAAATAACTCAGTAAAGAAAATAATTGTTGAGGGTGAAAGTTGTTAAAAGAGATTTATTTAAAGAGTTGATTTGAATTCTTTTCATGGTCTAGGACTATGAGGCTATAAATATAGCTGTATTAACCAGTGTTACCAAAATTGGGATTAAATCCTGATAAAATCACCAAATCATGAAATTTTCAAACAGACTATTGTATCGGTGGGGTTTTAGGCGAGTTTTTCGAACTTGAAAAAATCGGGATTAAATCTTAAAATTTGAAATAAAATTGCAAGTAGATTGAAAAGCTGTAATGCACTTGACCAATGGATGATTGAAATGTGTATGATCTTCTTCCGGGACAGATTGTTTGTGTTGCTTTTCTTTTGGGGGTTTATATTGTTCTGTGAGCTCCTTGTAAATTTTCATATGCACGCAACACGTTCTACTCTAAACACGCAGGACAAATAAAAAAATAAATATAGACAAGATTGCTGGGTAATTTTATTTCCATAGACAGACTGAGAAAATACATGCCTGGAACAATTCATGGGTGATCAAGTGATGGGATTTGAATCTGCCACCCTGATCTGGAATCTTTATGGCTGTTCAGGCGATACTCAGACTTAACGAACTTAATAGGACACCAAAAGCGTGCATGTGATCATCTCTTCACTGATATCTCCTAGCTTGTATGTGATCATCTGGTTTGCACAAGGGTAGTTAACACTGCTGTTATGTCTGTCTAAGGGCGGGAGACAGCTTCATCAACAACTCAGATCACTGTGATACTTTTCTCAATGGCTGTGCAGCCCTCCTAGTTCACCCATGACACTCGATTTGCCTTCTTACTCCCTCAGATACTCCACACACTAGCTCACTGCTCATGTTATGACTGCTGGCTACCTTCTGGCCTATGATCTCCCTTGACAATTCTTCCAGCCACCTTGTTTCTTATCATGTGGCCTCCTGACCCTCCAAGCATCCCTGAAACAGTAGATCTATTCCCCCTCTTGTACACACAGCTGCCATGGTAGACTGATCGATCCTCCTCTTGACACTCAGGCAGCCACAACCTCGTCAAATGGAACCCAGTCCCGTCTCTTTCAGCAACGCAGTCTAGCTGGCCACTGATACAGTCACAATAGCAGTTCGATCTGCTCCTCTTCTATGCTAACAACCACACGCAGCATGTATACTCCTGTGGTATTCCCTCCGTCCTGGACAGCAGCCTGATCCCTCTGCTGGCACCTTGCAGCCACATGCAACAGGTTTTTATCCCCCCTACACATCCATGCAGCCACAATTCAATAGACGATCCAGCAACATATCGATTCTGCCAGCAGGTTGGACTTGAATACCTACACGAATTAGGAAACTAGCAGACCTGCATGTTGGAAAGAGTGTCCTCTAACAAGGCAAGTCGATCCCACTGAATTCTGACAAGCTGATCTTCGTCAACGTTCAAATCTGATAAGAGATCTGGGTGGTCTCTCCTCCAACCAGCTAGAACGGAATAGCTCATTCATAGTAGCTTGGAATGTTGCTGGTCCATTGGTTAAACCAAAAGGAATTACTTTAAACTCGTAATGACCTTCATGTGTCCGGAATGCAGTTTTTGCTACGTCTTCCAACCTTATACTGATTTGGTAATATCCTGACCTTAAGTCGAATTTTGAGAAGTAATTAGCACCATGTAGTTCATCCAACATTTCATCGATAAAAGGGATTGGGAACTTGTTTTTAATTGTTATTTTGTTTAGCCTTTGATAATCGATGCATAATCTGAACGATCCATCTTTCTTTCGAACTAATACAACTGGAGCAGCATACAGACTTTTACTTTTTGAGATGATGTCACACTTTAAAAGATCTTGGACTAATCTCTCAGTTTCAGTTTTTTGATGATGTGGACATCAATATGGTTTGATGTTGATGGGATTTGATCCTGCTTTGACCTCTATCATATGCTCGATTTCTCTTTAGGCGGCATCTTCATTGGCAGGTCTTAGAATAATTTTTTGCGCTTTTGAATCAGCTCCTGTTCTTCTGGTGATTCTTCGTTGACCATATTTGAAGTTAACATTTCTAACTGATGACACTGTACTACATAAGCTGGTGCTCCCTTCTGAATCATTTTCATGATGATTGGCAAAGTAAGCACCGAGGTTTTGTAGCCATTAGATACCTAAGACCACATCCACTCTACCTAATGGTACAATGTAGAACGGGGATTCTAAATTAAAGTCTTGAATCTGCAATTTGACTTTATGGCATTTCCCTACCTTTTCAAATTTTTTACCGTCCGCTACCATAACCTTCATGTTGGGCATGGGGAATGAAAAAATGTTGAGTCTCTTCGCCATGGTTGAGTCCAAAAAATGTGGGTTCTACCGGTATCGATAAGAACCATCACATTGTTCTTCTTGATATGTCCTTTTAACTTTAATGTCTGGGGCTGTGGTATACTTGTCATAACTGATAATGATACTTGCAGAATGCTCTCATCATCTAGTTCTAGAGAGAATTATGGGGCATCTTTGATTTCTTCTACTTTTGATTCATCACTGCCTGAACCATTATTTGCTTCACAATTATACAGGTTCTTGGTCTCTTTTCCTTTAGCACACCTATGTTTAGGGTCCCACTTTTCACCACAACGTTTACACTCGCCCTCTTTCATCCTTTGCATTTCCATGTTAGTTTTATCTCCTTCAAGAAGATGTGGTGGAACATATTTTGTATTATCCGTGTTCGTAGGCTAGGGAAATCTTCGTCTCGAATATACTCTTTCAGCCTTTGACCACAACATCTTTTCAAATTTATTTTCAGCAGCTTTTGCTTTTTGTCTTGCTACTTCTATCGAGGTAATGTCATGAAGCTCAAGTTCTGCTTGTAGATGGGTTTGAAGTCCTGAGGTGTACGATTGAATGAGATGAGTTTATGATAATCCAGGTACTCGTGTTGCTAAAGTCTCCCATTCCCGAGTGTATTCATCCACATCTCTCTTTTGTTGTATTCTAGTGAGCTGAGAAGAATTCTTCTTCCTTGACACCTTGGAACCTTTTAAAGAACACTTTTGAATTTCCTCCAATTGATCGCAAGTGTCGTCTTTCTCTACCACATATACCAATTATATGCTTCGACTTCCATTTTCATGGAAGTATGCTTGATCTTTTCGTCATCATTGTCAATACTGTAAATCTCGAAATATTCTTTTGCTTTATTGAACCAAGCAACACTGCATTTTTCGTTATCGTCAAATTTGGATAGCTCAAGCTTTGCTCTTTGTTGATATGTCACTATCAGTGGAGTGAAGAAGGGGTATTGATTTGAAAACGACATATTGGTGTATGGATTCCAAAACTGCCTATTTTCAAAATTCGTGTTACATTTCCTTTATTAGGTGTGGAAGATGTCTTGGAGACTCAGGCTTCTCATGTGAGTTTGACAAATTTGGAGAATTGAGATGTTGAGTAGCTTCATTATTTTGGGGTATTTGATTGGGTGTAATCTTCATAGTGTTACAAATATAGGTCAACAACACCATCGCTTTATCCACTTTAACTGAAAGGTTTGTCTGATCTTTTTTAAATTCATTATTATTCTCTTTGTTGTGTTTTGCAGTGCCTCGATTTTGTTGCCATGTTCGGTCACCTTAGCCTCAAGTTCTATCAATTTTTTATTACAATCGACCATCGACATTGATGCAGCCAATGAGCATGTATGAGGTGGGGTATACTTATCCAACATAATAATTTTTTTTTACTTATCTAGCATTATTTTTTTTTAAAAATTATATATGAAAATACTAATAGTTATTAAATATAGTTATATAATTATAAAACTATAAAATAGAATTGTATAGTTTTTGAAGTATATAACAATTTTTTAAGTGTCACTATATGGTAATATGGATAGTGTAATAAGTGAACGAAAAGGTGAGCAATGGTGCCGCTGTTCACGACAGAGCTTATGGAAGGGTGTCGGGGACAGCTGCTTGCGGCCTGCTGTCAGGCAATCACAAGTAAGTTGAATTGGGTACAACAATTGACAGGTACAATAGGGTCTGACAACAATTAGCATGAACAGATGGTGTTGGGGCGTTTCAGACAATGACAATGGCCGGTGTGTCGGGTAGAAGGGCGTGGCAGTTGGTGCAGAAACACACGACGGGGGATAACAGTGGATGGACAAAGGCGGGGGAGACGATGGTTTTTACGATGGAATGGAACAACGGTGAGGGCAGCGGAACAAGGAGGAAAACCAGTGGTGAAATTGGTGACGGCAGGGGTAGCGGAACATTGATGAACTGCAGGTCGAGGAGGACAGTGATGGAGTCGTAGCCGTCTGCACAATTGGGCCCGAGGATTGGAACCCACTTTGATACCACATGCAAGAGACAAATTCAACAATTATCATAAAAGATATATATTATTAATAATGACTGAATTGATGGTTTACAGAGTGAGAGGCCTTGGCTTAAATACTGTTATGAAACTAGCTCACAAAAGGATAGAAAAGATAGATCAACGCCTCAGAATTTAACCTCTTCGAGGGGGCAACCTCTTTTACATTACACAAATGAACAATTCTTGGATTATACAAATGACAAGACCTCCTTTCTATATATAGGAGTCTAAGGGGTCATAATATAATCAGAGCTGACATAACAATAACAATGTAAGGGCACAATAATAACAATAGTGGGCTTCTATGGAGCACAATAATAACAATATGGGGATTATATGGGCACAACAATATAATAAGGGGGTTGTACTAATAACAATAAGGGGTTACACTAGTAGTATATGGACCTAACATGCCCCTCCTTCAAAAAGTGTTGTCCTCAATGCTTGAGTAGTTCTTGATGCTTCTGTATAAATTCTTGTCTTCCCATGTGGAATCTTTAGCGGGTAAGTTCTTCCACTTGATGAGATACTTTGAAATTGATCTATTTCGTAGCTTTCGATTTCTCAGTTCTGTGACTGCTTCAGGTTCCAATATGATTTTTCCTTCCTTGTCAAGTTCTCTCAATACTGTTTGAACTAGGATCTTCTACAACTTTTGAATGAGTTCCCACTCCTTTGGGCATATGGATATATGTAAGGCTTGATGTTTGGAGGAACACTTCATGGAATCATGATCATGATCTCGAATAGGTGGGAGGCCTTTGGGAGTCTCAAATACCTTGGAATGATTGTCCAAAACGTTTTGGATATCTGGAGAAATACATGATTTCGATGTGGGATCCTCTAGTGAACATAATTGTGCAATTACACCCCATTGTTCTTTATTTAGAAGCTTTGTCATGCTGTTAGAGTTTATTATCTTTCCAGTTTTTCCTTTGATACCCCTTAATTCAACTTCCTTTCCTTCCTAATTTTTTTTTAAGAAAAGTTCTTGAAAATTGAAAGCTATCGTACCCAAAGATTGTAGCCATTGGACTCCTAGTAAAACATCAACACCACCCATTGGAATGGAAAACATTGGGCTATTCAATACATATTCTCCCATGGATAGTTTGATATTATGGCACTTTCTAGAGAAATTTATAGTTCCTCCACTTGCAACCATCACTTGACACTCCGATGCTAGATATAAGAAGCAATTCAATTCCTTGGCTATCTTACAATCAATAAAATTATGGTACTGCCCAAATCAATCAACACTCTTACCTTTTTCTTCTTGATATGTCCTATCTTGATAGTTTGAGGAGTGGTAATTTCTTCCAATGCATTACAAGATAATGTCGGATTGATTTCTTGAGGCTCGATGTGATCTTTCAATTCTTGAACATTTTTCTTCTTGATATGTCCTTCTATCTTTATAGTTTGAGGAGTGGTAATTTTGACCAATGAATTACAAGATATGGTTGGATTCATTTCTTCTTTTTCGATGTGATCTTTCACTTCTTGCACCTTTTTCTTCTTGATATGTCCTTCTATCTTGAGAGTTTGAGAAGTGGCAATTCTTGTCAATGCTTTACAAGATATGGTCTGATTCATTTCTTCTTTTTCTGGGGTGGGGTCTTGGCGTATATCCTCTTCTTTTGATGTTTCTTGATCCCTTTCTTCCTCCTCTTCATATTCTATGTAAAATAATTTCTTCTTAGCACACTTATGACCTTTAGTGCATTTTCTATCATAATTGTAATAAAGCCTTTTTTTGCTTTTTTCTTCTAATTGTTTTGGTGTAACCCTTGTAGGTTGTGGAAGGCTAGGAGAAACAACACTTCCATCTTTATAGTTTTGAGGGGTATGCTTCTTGGTTTCCATAATTTTTCTTTCCACTATGTCACAAAGCCCTTTTACTGTTTCCAATTGTTGTGATGTGGCTCTAAAGAAGGTGTTGCTCTTTGTATCCTCATAATGTGCTATCATTTCCTCTGTGAAAATTGACCACGTAACAAGTTGTTTACGAGAACAAAGCCCTTCAAACCATAAAAATTGATCCGGTTCTAAATATGAAGATGCAATACATACCTTTTGTAACAGTGGTACACCATGTAGATCAAAATATTGCTCCATCTGTAGTATCCAATTTACTGGATCCTTCCATCAAACTTCCTCATATCGCCTTTTCTTGATTTCAGAAGATCGATCTTGAAATGACTGTAACTTTGTACTTTCAGATCTCAAAGTTCTGAAATTGTCTCTTGCCGTAGTCCTCTGAGTCCTCTTTCTAACCCCGCAAGTCTGATCAGAATTTGATTCTCCAAGAAAGAGTTATGCGGCATGCCCAATCTCCTAAGATGACTTGATTATATAATGTTTTAGTAGAGCGAACTTGTATGACGTTCCACATGTCACTGTTTCAACCTTCGGATCTGAAAAATATGCACTGAAAACTACAGTCCATCCTCTTTCTGTAACTTACGAAATTTCAATTTGTTGCTCAGAGAGAAAGTTATGACAATTTTCCCCAGGTCACCTGTTTAGAATGTAATTCAGGAGTCTGCAAAAACCCTAACTTCCTCAGATCATATCTCTGCAAATGTAGCGAGACAAGCTCTGAAATTCGGACTCGAAGTTTAGAATGATTTCTTCTCAAATGGGTTTTTTGTTTGGGTTCTGAAATTTTGTATCGAAAACGTTGTAGCGAAAATTCCACGATGCCCTGTTTTAGATGAAATTCTGGAGCTTCCAAAAACCCTAAATTCGTCAGATCATATCTCCAAAACAGTAGCGAGAGAAGATCTTAAAATTGGACCCAAGGTTCAGCGAGATCTCCTCTCAAATGGGTTTTTATTTAGCTTCTGAAACGTCGCAGAAAAAAGTTATAGCGAACATTCCATGATGACCTGTTTGGAGCAGCGAAACACTAGACTCCAAAGCTCTGATACCAAATGTTATGAAACTAGCTCACAAAAAGATAGAAAAGATAGATCAATGCCTTAGAATTCAGTCTCTTCGAGGAGGCAACCTCCTTTACATTACACAAATGAACAATTCTTGGATGATACAAATGAAAAGACTTCCTTTCTATATATAAGTGTCTAAGTGGTCATAATATAATCAGCGCTGACATAACAATAATAATGTAAGGGCACAATAATAACAATAATGGGCTTCTATGGGGCACAATAATAACAATATGGGGACTACATGGGCACAACAATATAATAAGGGGGTTGTACTAATAACAATAAGGGGTTACACTAGTAGTATAGGGACCTAACAAATACAACCCTAGGTGCCTCTTGGTGAAAGATCATGCCCTTTGCCTTAATTAAACTATCAGTTACAAAGTAATTAATTTTTATAACAGGTGGGTGATCACACATCGAAACTAGTTTTTCTTCCGAGGGTTTTTGTCTGAGGAAGAGATGAAGCACCAAGCTCTCCAATCCAATCTCAAAGGAGAAAAATGAATAATTGTGAGAGGGAAATCAGGTTCCTCTATTGTAATTTTTTTTTTTTTTTTTTTAAAATCCGATTTCTACCCTTTTTCTCCAATTTGAATTTCTTTCACCTTTTTGGAACCTTTTTACGCTTCTTCCCCTCTTAAAATAACAAAGTGACTTTTCTATAAAGTCTTTTACTTTCTTGACTTTAAGACGCCATTTTAAGCCCCAGACTGTGATTAATTTTCCTTTACGACATTTTTGGCAGGTGGGGGTCATTTTTTTATTATCCCAATCTTTAGAGCTTTTTGCCT
Source organism: Pinus taeda (assembly GCA_000404065.3). Lineage (NCBI taxonomy): Eukaryota > Viridiplantae > Streptophyta > Pinopsida > Pinales > Pinaceae > Pinus > Pinus taeda. The sequence continues at coordinate 54,939 of APFE030362143.1, forward strand.
CGGTTCCAACGAGCTATTACACTAAGGTGTTTCTTCAAGTAAGGTGATCCAAATAACACCTTTAATGCAAATAATTAAACTCTGCCCAATAATGTTCCTGATTTATGGGAATCGTTAGAATGCAATTGAACCAAGAGTGGTGTTGTCGCCTAAGATGTACACCTAAATGTGGAATTTTTTTTAACCCCACAAGGTGCGGTCTTGATTTGGGGTAGCACGGATGTGCTCTAGCCACGAAAATTGGTGGAGAGGCTAAAACACATGAGATCTCCAATACCCAGAAATGGTTTGGGCAGAATCTAACCAGTTTGGGAGATATTATAATAATTAATATTTTTAATGAAGTCCCTAAGTCTAAACTTAGGGAAAATAAAATATTAATGTGAATTAATATAGAACTGAGTTAGAATGGTCCAAAAGTCATTGATCAAGCCATATCTAATCTTAGCTGTTGATTAGGGACTTAATCTTGGCCGTTGAATTGTCAACGAGAGAAGTATAAGAGGAGGCTTGAGGGTCACTTGGAAAACACACCGAGTTGATCAAGAATTCGATTTTCTGGGGTAGGGCTTGTTGAGGAAATTGAAGGAGTGATAAGAGTTGTAGCTGAGGGGCGGTGAATGCAGTAGCAGGGAGGTAGAGAAAATATCAGGAGCATCAATGCAGAAGCCGCAAGAGGGTTAACGCAGAGCCAACTAGAGGCCACGCAGAAGTAGCCAGAGGCCACGAAGAGGCAGCCAGGAGCTGCGCAGAGCCTGAGGAGGGCCAATGTGGGAGACACAGAGGATCCAGAGACTGACGCAGAGCCCAGATAGGTTGACGCTGGGCCAGAGATGTTGATGTTGGGCCAGAGATGCTGATGTTGGGCCAGAGAGGCTGACGTAGACCCTAGAGGTTGACACTGGGAGATTTCGTGGGGCATATTGGGGCTGATATCTGTCTCCGATTGAGAAGTACTACGACCAAGGGAATTCTCCGTTGGGTGAGCCATATATGGCACCTAGATTGTATTCTGAAACTGCTTAATAGCAAAACCCTTAAATAACTGCACCGGTTTTCTCACATTGGGTTTTTTATGGGGACATTAGTCCAAAAATAACGGTGTCACTTGTGTGCTTGTTTTTTTTCCCATCAGTTGATGATCTGCATGCGTTGAGACTGTACTTGTATTTATTTTCAGTATTTACATGGTAAATAACTTGTTAATTAACAGAACAAGTAGGAGGAAACAAATTAGAAAGTACAGGAAGGATTTCTAACAGTTAGACATAGAAATTCCAACATGGTATCGGAGTGTGGTTGCAGATCATAGGATAACTGAGGGCATCAACCGAGCAGAGCAACAACAACAGAAACAACTGTCCCGAGTGACAGAAGTTGTTCCTAGTGGAAAAGCAACAAGGAAGGGGTGACACAGTGCCTGCGTCATCAGTTTGAGCTGGGAAAAGGATCATCATAGTGGCAGAGAGAAGCAGACCTGACCTACGCAGTGCCCGATCATCTTTCTTAGTCAGGAAGGATTGACACCCATGGCTAGGAGGTGCGGATTTTGCTAGTGCCAGGATTGTGCAAAGCCTAGAGGTTCTAACCTTTAGTTTGCTGTGGCATAGGACGCTGTGGGTAAGTTGCGGAGTGAAGCTGGTGGGGTACTGTGGTCAGAACAATACCTAGCAGGGCAAGACCAAGGAGGGAGTTGTTGCTAAGGATTTCTAGCCAAGAAATCTGGATCAGTGGTGCAGCTGTACTAACGATTGGAGTGGGGGCATCTTGACATTGGCAAAGGGGTTTCCAGGAGGGAAATCGAGGCTCAGAGGGAATCACATCGAGAACTTCCAGGAGGGAAGTAGAGAGACTTGGAAGAGTCGAAAGAGGAGCAACGAAATGGCAATGAATGGGGTAAGAGATTAGGACATACTACACGGAGCCTCAAACTTCTTAGTCTGGAAGGCCAGGATCATGAACGTTCTAGATAGGAATCGTCTCAAGCACTTCACCTTGAACAGGATAGTGATCCCTGTTGACCCCGCTGAGAATGAAAAGTACTGGCGAGGGCCAAGAGCATCATCCTTGACAGGGTCAAGGACAATGTAGTACCACATTGTCGAAAAGGACACGACAAATGCGATGTGGGAGGCCTTGACGAAATTGTATCAACATACTTCCATGCAAAGGAAGATGCTACTAGAAAATTAGCTGCGGTCATACCAGATGCAAAAGGGAGAACAAATAGATACCTTCCTCGGTCGATTGAAGGAGATCTAGGATCAACTGACTTCCATAGGGGCTACACTGGATGAGGAGATGTTGGTGAGGACTGCATTGAACGCAATCTCAGAGGATTGGGAGGTATTTGTCCAGAGCATATTGGGCAGGTCGACCCTTCCAGATTGGGAGGAACTGTGGGCAAGTCTTTGTCAAGAAGAGATCAGAAGGCTAACCAAGGCAGGAAGGAGCGACAAGGGGGTCAAAATCAAGAAGGAGAAAGAGGAAGATGTTGCCCTAACATCTGAGGGAAAGCAGGAGAAACGAAAGAAGAAGGACCTCTCCAATGTCAAATGCTTCCACTTTGGGGAACTGGGTCACTATGCGAGTCACTATTCGAGGAAGAAGAGCAAGGGAGAGGCTTCTAAGACCAAGGCTGCGCCAGTAAGGGCGAAGAAAGAAGTGGAAACAGATGATGACTGTGCCATGAGTGCTCATGCGCCACTTGAGAGGAAGTGGGGAGACATCGAGTTGTAGTCAGAAGAATTACAGGCGATGAGGGGCAGGATTGTCGAGGTACCCAACCTCTTGGATTATACCTTGCTACGAGAGCCCCAAAGAGGAGTAGCAGGACTGGCAGATGTCAGTAGAGATGGATGCGGATGGAACGACAGAGGGAGCTACAGTGCAGGAGTCCTAGGACAACGTGAGGCAGCAGTGCGAGATGCACAGAGTTGCAGCAACACAAAGGTTAGAGAGGGAGCATTTGTCAGTGACAGAGGGAGCTTCAACATCGGGAGTGTTTCTAGCCTAATAGAGATGTCAGTGTTGGGCGATCAGTTACTTCTCAGTAACTGAGTTGCAGTGCAACAATTAACAGTGGCAGTGCTATGGGTAGCACGGTGCAACATGATGAGAGGGGTTGCAGTGCAGATGCAACAGTGGCAGTGGCAGGGCCATGGGTAGCATCACAGATGTAGAGGGAGCTACCGTACTTATGCAGCAGTGGCAGTGGTAGGGCCATGGGTAGCAGTACATGATGCATTAGAGGATGTTGGGCAACACACCTAACATCAACATAGAGACCGATACTGGATGATTAGGGTGATGCCAAGTGAGGAGTATTTCTAGAGCACAGTCCTCGCTATGAGGGAGTGTTGATTTGGGGTAACATCGGATGTGCTCTAGCCACGAAAATTGGTGGAGAGGCTAAAGCACATGAAATATCCAGTACCCATAAATGGTTTGGGCAGAATCTAACCAATTTAGGAGATATTAAAATAATTAATATTTTTAATGAAGTCCCTAAGTCTAAACTTAGGGAAAATAAAATATCAATGTGAATTGAAATAAAACTGAGTTAGAATGATCCAAAAGTCATGGATCAAGCCAGATCTAATCTTAAGACATTGATTAGGGATTTAATCTCGGTTGTTGAATTGTCAATCAGAAAAGTATAAGAGAAGGCTTGAGGGTCACTTGGAGGACACACCGAGTTGATCAAGATTTCGATTTTCTGGGGCAGGGTTTGCTAAGGAAGTTGAAAGAGTGATCAGAGTTGCAACTGAGGGGTAGTGAATACAACACCAGAGAGGCAGAGATAGTACCAGGAGGATCAACGCAAAAGTCAGGAGAGAGGGACACAGAGCCAGCCAAAGGTTCACGTAGAGCTTGCCAGGGCTCACCCAGAGGTAGCCAAGAGCTGCGCAATGCCTTAGAGAGCCAGCGTAGATGACGCAGAGGCTCCAGAGGCTGACACAGAACCCAGAGAGGCTGACGCTGGGCCAGAGAGGTTGATGTTGGGCCAGAGAGGCTGACGCAGATCATAAAGGTTGACACTAGGAGATTTCGTGGGGCAAATTATGGCTGATATCTGTCTCCGATTGAGAAGTACTACTGCCAAGGGCATTCTTTGTTGGGTGAGCCATTTCTGGCACCCAGATTGTATTATGAAACTGCTTAATAACAAAACCCTTAGATAGCTGCACCAATTTTCCCGCATTGGGTTTTTACTGGGACATTAGTCCAAAAATAATAGTGTCACTTGTGTGCTTGGTTTTTCCCTTCAGTTGATGATCTGTATGTGTTGAGAGTGTACTTGTATTTATTTTCAGTATTTACATCGTAAATAACTTGTTAATTAACAAAACAAGTAGGAAGAAACAAATCATAAAGTACAGGAAGGATTTCTAATAGTTAGACTTTGAAATTCCAACAATTCCCAACTCTCTTCGTTTAAGCTCTCTCCTAGGTAAGCTATGGGGGGTAGTCCCTAAATATAATTGTTAAAGGAAAATTTGTTTGTTAGGTAAACTTGACTCGGGATAGAGTCAAAGTTGACCAGGTTAAACAATGATGGTTTTGGGGCACATGGTATTGTGCACCCATAGTATTCTGCCCGTGGTATTATATGTAATGGAGCTTATAAAAAGCTGGAAGGACTTCATTGTAATGAAAGACCTGGAGGTGAGCGGTGAAGGCTCACTTGGTCGGATTGGCCAGGGTTTTAACTTTTGGCCAATGCTAATAAGATCTTATTAGGTTGGGTTTTTCCCCGGATTTGGGGTTTTCTCGGATAAACATTTGTGTTTATGGTTGTTGCTGGTTATTTTTATATTTATTCCTCAGTAATTATTTATGTTATGCAGTAAATTTCTTAACATTGTTGAAAACAACAAGTTCTAGAAGATAAAGGACAAGACAATTACCACTCAGTATAACTTAAATTAAAGGTTGATTAACAAGTATGCATATTAATGAACAAATATTAATGGGATAGATTCAATCAAATCAATATGGCATCCAATTAGGTAAAAGATGAGATACCAATACCTTATAGGCAATGCTCAAATAAAATTATTATACTTGGAAGATGCTTCAAGTTACAAGATAGGCGATGCCGCAAGACAAACGTTAATACAAAAGATCAAATATTGAGATATGAGCAATAGAAAGACTTGCAAGGTAAATGAAATCTATACTTGTACTTTAAAGAGATGCTCAAACAAGATAGAACAATTATCAATGAACAATGAGCAAATAATTGAAAGACAAATACAAGAACAATACAATGTGATGTTTGCCAGTAGAATGAAATGCTCACAATTCACCTTGTACAATGAACAAATACAAGATTAGACAATGTTATGCGGGTGTGTGATGCAAGTGTTCTTGGTAAATTTTCATTATATGTCTAATCTATGGTGAAAATTCTCCTCAATATCTCAAAACTTGGTAAGGACTAAGGCGAATTGCATGAATTGTATTCTACTTCAAATAGAATACAAGTGAGATCAAAACAAGAGTTACACAAATGAAAACTAGATCAAATAGCCAATAAGATCACAATAGCAATTAGATCAAGTAAATAATGAAGTCTAGACATTACAATGACAAAGTGAAGCAATTCATGAGATTAGATCTAGAGAATAAGATAACAATGAAATGAAAACTAAGCTAAAAAGTTAGCCACCACCACAAGAAGTCCTCCTTTCAACAAAGGCGGTGGGATACCATAGAAATAAATCCCAAGCTTCCCTAAGTAAAAAATATTTTATATTAGATTACAAAGAGAGAAACCCCCTTGAAACAAGAGAGAGGGCTTTAAGATCTTGAAGAGGGCTTACAAATAATAGATCCTTCCAACAGTAAAGAAAATCCCTCCTCAAGCTACAAAGATATAATGGGGAAATTACAAGGCTTTTGATAGTGAATTACAAGGAACTTAAACAATTTGATGCCAATTAGAATAAAATCCTAGCCATCCAAATGGAGAGATTTGCTCACGACCTAGGAGAAAGAAATCCTAAAAAATCTAAAGAATTTTATTATATCTCCTCCAAAATTTGATGACAAACCCCTTCCAAAAATTCAATTTTCTTGCAAGAAGGCCCTAGGAGGAGAATTTTCGCACTAAGAGAAGGAGATAGGCCCTCTAGGGCTTGCTACCAAGGAGAAGAGAGGCCAAAAACTGCCTGCAGCTGCCCCAAAACAATTTAAATATTAAAGCCACAAAAATTTAAAATTTTTAAAACCCTTCGTTTTAGAGGCAAGAAGAGGCCTCCTATGCTTGCGGCTAGGAGAAATACACTCTCCAAATTGAAAACGACTTCCAAAATAATAGATCAAGCTTCAAAAAGTTTAATCTTAAATTTCCAAGCTTCGATATATAATTCTCTTGTCAAATCAGACCTCAAAACTCCATCAAAGCCTAGTTGTCTAGAGTATACACAAAAGAGGATGAGAGGAGAGGGTTTATAGCCACGATCAAGGGTGATTGTTAGGTTTAGGTATGTTCTATGCTTAGAGCAATTTATTTCAATTTTCATAGTTAGCTCAATATCTTTTCCAGATTAGCAATTACATCAACATTAAAGTAAACTGCAGATAGAACATAAACATAAATCGCAGAAGGCATGCCAAGACAAGAGGACACAAGATTTGGTGCTAGCTAGGGACAAAATCCAATGTGGGGAAACCCTTGATCAATTCTTCTTATATGTTTTTCAGTAGTTCAACACAGCGAGAGAGAGAGAGAGAGAGAGAGAGAGAGAGTACATTTACAACAGAAGTTGAAGATATGCCGCTTCAACTGATTCTCCAAGGTGACTCCTTCACCTATCATTGTGCTGCATCTCGTCCATGTGCTGCACCTCACCGTGTTGCACCATGCTACAACATCATACCATGTTCCTGAGCTGCACCATGCTGCTCCACTGCTGAGCTGTACCTCATCACGTTGTACACAACTTGTTGCTCTTAATCATCATGCTGCACACATCATGCTGCTGCACTAGCTGTCACTACTTTATGACATAGGTCATCAACATTCAATGCTCTTCCTTCATATAGTCAACAATGCAAGTCTTCAAGGTGAGGCTCTACCACTTGAGCGATCCTTAGATCAGACTGTGCTGCTGGCTATGGCCTACGGCGTAGCCCAATAGCAAGTTAAGCCTATGATTATTGAGTCCAACAAGATTGACTCAATCTTAATGTACACAAAGGCAATTTTCTTCATTGTAATGAAAACCTTATAAACTATCCTCATGAACAACCTCATCACTGCACTGTCACCACACTTCTATGACACAATCTTTGATGCTGTCATGATGACTGGTTAGGGCACTTCTTGGTTGTAGCTTAGGGATCCAAACAACCCTAAAACAACAACCTCTAGTTCCTCCTTATTGCTGATTCTACTACCCCTCAAGAATAACATTAACTTGCCCAAGCAGTCCTTAAATAGGCCATGGTGTCACCTACAACAATGTGGCATTATGATAACTGCTTAGATGACTGTAACAGGTCTCTTAGAGCTGCATATAAGGTCTTCTTGCTGCGGAATAAGGGCTGCACATAACAATGGCTAGGGCATCATCCTAAATCGAGTCTAAGACATTTCCTTGACAGCGTTTAGGAGGAGCTTCTTCAGGTAGCATATAGGTCCTCCCTTGACTGCGTATAATTCTCCTTCAGGATTGCGGATTAGGGCTCCTCAACAGTGGATAGATTAGGTCTCTTTTGACAACATTAAGTTCTCCTTCGTGCAACGTATAGAAGCCTCCTTCAACTGCAGAAATAGGGCTGTATTTAGACCTTCTTTTGTTGTGTAATAGGACCTGCGGTAGGGCTCCTTTCAACAGCAGCTATGCCTCTTTTGTGACTACGGCTAGGGCTTATTAAGGCCTCCTTTATACAGCGTATAAGGATCCTCCTTGACTGCGTCTATAGGGCCTGCGTCTAGATGTCCAACGTATAGATCTCCCCATGGCTGAAGCTTGATCTTCATTAGGGCAGCGTAGAGGTCTCCTTCATGACAACGTATAGGATAGGGCATCCTCTAGGGCAACGTATCCTCTTTAGGTCTCTCCTCCCACCAAAACCCAAAGACAAGTGGAGAGGAAGAGATCACCAAGAGGATGAGTGTCTAAATGACTCGGAGTCCTCTTTTATTTATACTAAAACGTTGAGCACAAGAGGGGTTTATTTGGTTGCTGGTCGACCTTGACGAATTGTCCCATAACACAAATAAGTTCATATCTCCATGAATACTTATCGAATCGGATGATCTTTAGATCAATCTTACACCTCTCGATGAGAGGGATCAAAGAAAAATATCAGCTGCCATAAATAAGATGACCCACATGGAGTTTGGCCTTAGTTGCCAAATTTAATAGTGATTGATCCTCCAAAAAAAATCAATATCTCTTAGATGTCAAACGATCCACCTGCAAAAATATTTATGGAGAAAATCCCAAGATAAAACCCTCCAAATCGAGCTAGATTTGTGCAAGCCAAGGAGATAAGTATATACAAGAGGAATAAATTCATATACACAATGGTTAGAAGAGAACATATAAAATTATTTTTCAAATGCTAATTGAAAGGGTATGGGCACACCTCCACCCTTTGATTAGTAGATAAGCTCTTGAAATAATAGATTATTCAAGAATAACACTTTAAAATGAGAGAGATTTGAAGATAAATAATTTTTTCGTTAGAGCAAATGGCAAGAAAACTCCCACAAAATTTCCATATGATAAGCCTTTGGAAAGTCCGAATGTGGGTTCTTTAGCTTATATGTCTTAAGGGTTAGTTCAAACGAGAATGTCCCCAAGTGTTCAAGATCTGATTCAATGAATTGATTTCTACACACTTTCGAAAATATTTGTTAGATCCACAGGGATTGGATAACACAGTGAGAAGGAAGTCTAGGGGTTCAATGGAAAACCCACTAGATCTGCCCAATCTAAAATGTTTCTCCAATCCAAACAATGATGCAAGATAACTATACACCAATAAATCCAAACGACAAATGGAAATAATAAGTTATAACATTAGTAGAATATGAAGCACATAGATCAGCACAACATTACCATAAAAGATTGAAGAATAACACCACAACTTTGCCCGAAAGACATCCTTTTTATTAGTCAGAAAATATTACAAATCTAATAGAGCTTCACTTAGCCAAGAGCTCGAAAATATTCATGGTCAACGAGGAGCTTAGAGTTTCCTTCAATAGAAAAAATGAGAGATCTTGATCCCTCTCCAAGTGAAAACGGCTAGGTCCCAAGATTTTCTCATCTTTGACTTGATCCCACAATAAAACTGGTAGATCCATCCTCAAAAAATTCGAACCCTTGATTGCTTGCACATATCTCTAAGAGTGAATTCGATTTGCCTCAAAGACTGAACTAGATGGACCAAAGTTTTGATCCCAGGCCAAAAAATATTTTTCTCCCCTTGGATAATCTCATTCAATTTCAACCAACTAGGACCACCTCTTTTAAAAATTGATTTTTTCTGGGCCATTAGTTGTTGAAGATGACTAACAAATTCTTTTTGGGATTTTTCCTGCTTGATTTTAGAGATTTCACAATTTTTTTACTTGATTCCTTTCTTGGGAAAGTCCATTTATTTTAAAATAATTTTCACTTGGAGAAAATTTTGTTTATCTCTCATTTTAATTTTCTCGCTAATTATTTACCATTTTTTGCTAGAAATTAGAAAATATGACTCTAGGGGGGTATAAACATATTTTTCCACCCTCAAAGTGTGTCTAGATAGAAAGTTGAGGTGTTGAGGTCTAATTTCGAGTACTCATATCCCCTACAACTTTTTTAGACAACACTTTTTACATTTCACATCAAATATTTCCTAAAAATTCCCTTCAATGGGGGAATGTTGACAATTAAAAACTGACCCTTAGACACAACCAAAGTCTACGAAATTTTAGACATGATCTAGTGTGCCAATTTACATCACCTTTGTACAATAAGACTCACCTAAGTCTTTACCATCAATCCTCACTCTAGTTTTGGAGGATACGTGGGAGAAAAACTTAACCGATTATTTAGTGTTGAGAAGCACAAATAATTAGCGAAGGAAAAATAACTCCCTAGAGTGGAAACTCTTTAGAAAAAATCTTAAGCTACCTAGATGTGTTACATAGCTTTATATTCATCATACTAGAATAATTTTTAGATCATCACCGTAGGGTTGCAGAATTTGGATTACAACACGATGACCAGACACTGCATGGTGATGATGAAGTTCTGAAATTCTAACTTTCTGAGCATGATGGAAAGCTCTGAACTGTATTATGACATGGAGTCTTTGATAATCCATGTGGTTGACACCTGAGTGGTCAACAAGTGGATTGTGTGGAAGTGATCATGATGATGAATAATGATAAATGAACTAGGCTGGGCCCCATAAAATTCATCCAAATCTTTCGAGTTCACTGATAACATGATCTCACTCCTTTGACTTGGCTAACACAAGCCCTGGATGTCAACTTTAACTGCGGAACAAGGGAATCCAAAAGGGGGGACATTATAGTCCTCCCTTCCCAAAGATTGCTTGTTCTCTAGAAATGCCATCATAACCTAGTACCCCATAAACTTGAACCAAATGAAACTAAAAATGATACCAGGTTCCCAAACCAACTTGAATGATATGAAGCATCCTTCGCTCACCTCACTGTTTGACAGGGCATTGACATAAAAGGCCTCTTGGATACAGTCGATGAGTAGAGCAACTCGATACTGCAATATCTCGGTTAATCCCTCAAATAACAACTCAACTAGGGAACCAAGCCCATTCACCTCAGGAGTAAACTCCTGAAAATAACGACTAACCATCGTAGGAAAGAACTTGACGTCCAGGACATCCCTAAGTCAAGCATGACCTCCTTCAACTGAACAAACTGCCATGCGAATCATTGAAAAGTGAAACACTCCCATCAAAATCAAAGTCCGATGGAAAATCTAAGTGATTTTTCCCTGTAAATATCCATTTAACCCAATCAGTTGCTGAATTGCCAAGCTCAGCAATTCTAGGGTCCCATGCTAATCTCAAAAAGTGTGAAACTTCGAGAATCCTCACCCGAATCAACTACTGTAGCCACTGATTAAACTTCTGCTATTTGTTAATTACGAAACAAATTATTTACTGTTTCCTACAACAAATATCGAAGCTAATACAACTATAGCCTTCACTTAATTAATTAATTTGCCCAAAACAAGAACAAAACAATAGAGAAAAATCTGCACAAGTGACACAATATTTTTTGGACAGATGTCCTCGGAAAAACCCAATGCGGGAAAACCAATGCAGCAACTTTGAGGGTTTTATATTATTAAGTAGTAGCTTCTGAATACAACTCTAGATGCCCTTCTGGCAATCCAATTACAGAGAAAATAAATTGGCAAAAAAACTTAGTGAGATTACCTCACTCTACCCGACAAATCCTGGCTATTCCGGCAACTGAACCAACTGTCCCCGACTATCTTTGCGTTGGCCCTGTGTCAACCTCAAAAGGCTCTGTGTCAGCTCAACTGGGAAATGTCTTGCTTTATGGAACAATTTCCAGCCCTGCCGGCTCAGAAATGTTAGCTCCTCTACAAAACTGGGACTTCTGCTCTGGATGACTGCGCTGTCTCTGCGTGAGCCCTTCTGGCTCAGCGTCAAGCTCTGCGTGGGCCCTTTTGGCTCAACGTCAACCCTTCTGGTGTCTCTTTGCATCTCTCTACTGCGTATCCTAGGTCCTGGAGAAGATACTCCAACCCAACTATCCTTGCCCCTCACTGCAACAACTCACTATCGAAATTCTCCCATCAGCTCCTCTGCTTTGCTTCATAAAATCGAACTTCTGATCTCTCTGTGTGTTTTCCAAGTGACCCTCACGCCTCCTTAAATAATCTCCTCATTGACATTCAATGACCAAGATTAGAAGCTAATCAATGGCTACGATCAATCCTGCTTGATCCTCATCTTCTTCTAGAAGTTACACCCACAATTTATATTAATGCCCTTTAATTATTTCATTTTCCTAAGTTTAGACTTAGGTGCCCTTTAAAAATAATTAATTATTTTAATAAAACTGTTTCTGGGTGGAATTTCCCAAAACACTTTCTAGGTTCTTTGGAATACGTGTGCTTAAGCCTCCCTGCAAAATTTGTGACTTAGAGCACATCCGATGCTACCAAAAATCAATAAAAAGATCGACAAGCTGACATTGCACCACTCTGGTCCTAACTACCTGCCCATCGTGCTCATATTAGGTTCTCCTATCTTGGAACCCCATGCCAAAATATCTATAAGTTTCGAATACCCGACCATGAAACATATCCTGCCAAGGTATCTCTGCGAAGTTGGAGTCTGCATGTCCACAACTAGACTCGATCTTGAATAATGAAAGGGAAACCCTGTCTCGCCATGTAGAGCAAATATCAACAACCCCTCTCATAATAATTCGAGAATAAAGTAGACCAATCACTATCACAACCCTGTCCATCAAGAAGTGAAGCAATCTAACAACCACATTAATCCCTAGGTCCCACAACCAAATTGGGAGTCCATCACTTCCAATTCCTATTGACTGTTGTTATGACATACTGATCACTGTTGGAATCCATTTGAGCCTCATCTCTAATCCTTGTATGCTACGAGTTGCTGGAAACCAGATACTAGGAATCAACTCTACGTGCGCTAATCTGTCCTTCTCTTGCTAAACCACATAGAGAATTTTGTTATCCCTACAATGGACAATATACTCGGACAAAGCTTGGAGTTCAGACACCCTCCTGTAAAATAGCCCTGTCATCTGCAATACCTCATGCTCATACAAACCCTCGAGATGTCTTGCCAAGGCTGTATCATGCATCACACACATGCTCATCTCTCTTAGTGTGGATTCAGGGACAAAATATATGCCACCTTTGTAGTAGATCATGCCATTCCCCAATCTGTATCCGTCAACTTGCACACTGATCACATGCCCAAAATGAAAAATATTTGTCATGTCCATAATTTACCATGTCTCATTCCACTGCCTCAGGTGATAATCCAATCGATGATCAATATTTGAGGAACACTCTACTTCGTGATACTCATCCTTCTACTCATTGGCCCTAGGTAAACCAACTTCAACGATATGCTCGAAGTCCCTGCTAGGAGGTCTCCCTGGAGGGAACGCTCCAAAATCCCATTGTGAAACACTGTATACCTCTGCATACCAATGTGTACCATTTCACACCCCTGTACACCGCTCGATACTATTGCATGTTGTTGTATCATCTTGTATCATCCTGTACCCTGTATGTACCACTATATCAATCTTTCTACTAGTGTCAACTGAACTTGGATCCCAGATGGATGTATCCTTATGTGTAAAATACTTGTTTCCACAATCCATGGATGCATAATAAAAAACCTTTAGGAAATATCTCTCTGCAAGTGCCTATACATTCGAACAGTCCTCGTGCTCAAATATCACACTAGGCTCGTCCATCAAATCATAATTGCCCCTAACATCCTCCTGTGTGATGGCTGCCATAGTTAATTGACTGTTTGCTTTGGAGGATGATGAATGTACATAACTCAACTCCATACAAAGCTGCTCAACCTGCAACTTTGATTCTTGAAGGGCCATCTAGAGCTCTTCAAGAAATTCTAGGTAATCTCAAGATCATGGGTAAGCTTGCCAATGTTCACGTCTTTCCCCTCTACGCATCATGTTATATCTCAACAGGCATGAGTAGATGATATTTGTCTGAAAACAGGTGTAGGTAGTTAAATTTCATCTCTACAAATGCCTCTCTGAGTGTCTGAAAATCTGCAAGTGCAGGGTCTCCTCCCAAACTATCATGTGTCATTGCATTTCTCTAAGAACAATTTTCCACCGATGCCTATGTATCATCCAAATGCTTCATGGCTGCCATAATGTTGTCTTTGCTTTCTTTTAGTTGCTTTGTCAACTGATGGAGGTCATGGGAACAATCCTCCTCAATTAATTTCTGTTTTGTTTTCATCCTCATGTGTATTGGTGTTATCAGATAGTACGATCACATAAGGATCAAGCTTGCTTGCACAACTGCTCCACCACATTAATAGCAAGTCTATGGGCAGCTGGAGAAACATTCTCCTTTCTTCTTCCCAAGGAAGTTAATATAACAACTATCAGTCGCTCTGGAATATCTTCACTTTTGTCCAAAACAATAGTCATAATTTCTTGCATTGAAGCTATCACTTTTTTTGGATGAGCTTCATAGACAATGGAGAATAAAATGCGAAACATTTCAAGGATCAAATCATCACATTCAAGGTCCAACAACATAACACATGATTTGATTTTTGCCATAGTTTCTAAAATGGTAACCCTCCTCCTAAACCAGGGATCATTTATATCATCCAAACCTTGGACAGTTGTAACAATTAACTGAATGATGTCCCTCAACACATCATTATTATAAGGAGCATTTGGTGTTGTGATTTTGATGATCCCACTAATGCATGTGACCACCATAAGGACACTTCTCCATCTCGGTGTCTCAACAACTCTGGCATAATTAATGCTTTCCTTTATGGGTGTATTGCATCCAACATCATCTGCGAAGGAGATTGACCTACCATAGAAAAATCACTTGCCACTTGCTTGAGAATTTCCAGAAGAAGAACTTTGGAATGAGGGAGTTGTTGTAGTTTCTTCCCTTGCTTCAAACACATGTTTTTTTGTGAAAAATCCACAATTGTAGTAAACTGGAAACTATTCTTCTAACTGATGCAATTTATTTGTCTCTAGTTAATTAATTTAACAACAAATAATGAATAACTCACTACTGCAATCTTCACAATTAAATAAGCGTTGCGAAAAATAAATCAGGAATTGAGAAATAATACACACACATAAATGCACATAAATGAGACCAAAGTTTTCACTAACGTCCCCGGAAAAACCCCAAAGGGAAAATTGGTGCAACAGATGAGGGTTTATTTTACTAATCTTCAACAAATTAGAGAGTACATAGATCTGCTTGCAAAAATATTGGCAAAGCTCTAGAAAATTTTCTCCACCACTCCAACTGGCAAATCGAATTGGAAACCTTATGTTTCCCTTGCAAAATCAAATTTGGCCTCCTCTAGTAAATGCACACAAATAACTCTCTCTGTGGGAAATACACGCTCGTTGGACACTGAGAAGTGTTGATCCTGCACTCGCACTAGACAACTCTCTCTATCCTCCGGATCTGATCCCGACAACTGGAAAACACAATCTGCTGCACAGATCTGCGTATTGGAGAAATCGCACCCATGGGTACAACCTTCTTGTAGTAGAAATCAACTTTCCCTCTGACTCTGGAAATTTGTGGAAATCTCTTTCCAATTTCTGCTGAACCCTCTAACTAATGCTCTGTTGGCTCGAACTCTTCCCTCGTTGAATACTACACTAGGAAACTCGCACTGCCCTGCTCTCTTGCTCCTTCAATGTGTCTTCTCAAAGTCCCATCAACTTGCTCATATAATTCTCTCGACAGAGTACCAATGGCCAAGATCTAATCATGATTGATGGCTAAGATCATCTTAGACTTGATCCAAATCACTTTTTGGAAGTCTCTAGAGCATAAGTCGATTTCCTTAATTAGTATGCTTTAATTAACCAGTTTTCCTAAGTTCGACTTAGGAAATTTTGATTATCTGGTCAATTAATTTAATTAAGGTGTTTCAAAGCCATATCTCATGAAACCATTTTTTGGGTATTAGAGATCTCATGTTCCTTAGTCTTTCTGACACCTTAAAGACTAGAATACCTTTCCAATGCTACCAAAAATATAACACTCCCTCTTAGCGAGGATGGTGTTTCTCTCTCCCCTACATATTGTTGAAATTTCTAAGTACTACCCGTTAGAAATTTTATCTGTATTCTCTGGTTTATTTTGTCTTCTTGTTTAATTACTAACAAGTTATTTATCCATATAAATACTGAAATAAACACAATACAGTGTCAACCATCTACGTATCAGCAACTGAAAGAAATGAACAAACACACAAGGGACGCCTTTATTTTTGGGCAAACATCCCCGGAAAAACCCAACATAGGAAAATCGGTCCAATAGTTCTAAGGGTTTTATTATTAAGTAGCGCTTTTCTGAGTACACTAGCTGCCAAACTAACTCACCCGATAGAGATACAAAATCTGGTAGTAATACCTCTCTTCGGAAGCAGATATTCAGAAAGTCTGCTCCACGAAATCCCTCTCTAGCACAATTCGAAGCTCAGTGTCATCCCTCCTAGCCTCTGTGTCAGCTTGAAACCCTCTGCGTCAGCTCTTTGAGGCTATGTGCAGCCTCTCTGTGTCACTGTCGCAGCCTTTGCATGGATGACGCATGCCCTTCTGGCCCTTACGCAGTCTCTGCTACCTCTGCGTGGCTCCTTTTGGCTCTGCGTCTGCCTTTTTGCCTCTGCACTGGTCTTCCGACACTGTCTCTACCTCTCTGCACCTCGCTGCAACTGATCACTGATTCAATTTCACATAGCAAACCCCGCTCTAGAAAATCAAATGACTGATCACTTTGGTGTGTTCTCCATCTGACCCTTAAGCCTCCTCTTATATTTTTCCTGTTGGTCCTTCAACGGTCGATATTACATCTCTAATCAACGACTAAGATTAGATCTGGCTTGATCCGTGTCCTTTGGAAGCTTCTAACCTAGTTTTATATTAATATCGATTAATATTTTACTTTTCCTAAGTTTAGACTTAGGAACTCCATTAAAAATATTAATTATTTTAATATTTCCTTAACCAAGTAGAATTTGCCCAAACCATTTTTGGGTCTTGGAGATCTCATATGCTTTATCCTCCCCACCAATTTTCATGGCTAGTGCACATCCGATGCTACCCCAAATCAACACTCCTTAGCAAAGATTGTGCTCTAGTAATACTCCAAACTGAGCATCACTTTGATTATACGACATCGGTACCTGTGCTGATGCTAGGCCTCCCCACCCAACATCCTGTGCACCGCTGCATCCTACACTGCTGCCCATGGCTCTGTCACTGCCACTGCTACATCCGTATGACAGCTCCTCTGCATCCGTGCTACTGCTAGTCCTTTCTCCCAACACTGCATCTGCACTGCAACCCCCTCTCATCATGCTGCATCGTTCTACTGCTACTGCTACTGCACTGCGACTCAGTTATTGAGATGTAACTGATCCACCCAACTATTGACATCCTTGTCAGGCTAGAAACACTCCTGATGCTGAAGCTCTCTCTGTCGCTATCTTGTGCTACCTTTGCAATCTCTGCGCTGCTGCAACATCTCTGTGCCTCTCGTGCCGTTGCAAACCTCTTTGTGCCATCCTACACTGCTGCAACCTCCTCTGTGCCTCTCACACTGTTGCAAGCCTCTCTGCGCTGCTAGGGACTTTTGCACTTCTAGCATCCTTTGCCGCTTCATTCGCATCTGTTTCTACCGACATTTGCCATCCTGCTACTCTCACTTCGGGGCTCCCGTAGCCAGGTATAATCCAAGAGTTTGGGTACCTCAAGGATCTTGCCACTCATTGCTTGTACTCATCCTGACTACAGCTCGATGACTCCCCACCTCTTCTCTAGAGGTACATGAGCACTCATTGCACAATCGTCATCATCCTCTACCTCCTTCTCTGCCTTCGTTGACGTTGCCTTGGTGTAAGATGCCTCTCCCTTACTCGTCTTCCTCAGACACTGGTTCGCATAATGCCCTAGTTCCCCACAGTTGAAGCACTTGACCTTGGAGAGGTCCTTTTTCTTCCTCTTCCCATGCTCTCCCGTAGATGCCAGAGCTGCATCCTCTTCCTCTTCTTTCTTGATTTAGGCTCCTTTGCTGCTGCCTCCCACCTTGGTCAGTCGTCTGATCTCTTCTTGACGAAAAGATGCCACAATTCTTCCCATCTTGTAAGAATCGCCCTGCCCAAAATACTTTGGACAAATGTCTCCCATTCCTCGGAGACTATGTTTAGGGCTGTCCTCACCATCAATTCTTGATCCGACGTGGCCCTTATGGAAGTGAGTTGGTCCGGGATCTCCTGCAACCTGTTGAGGGAAGTGATCTATCTGCTCCCCTTCTGCATCTGGTACGAATGCAGCTGATTCTCTAGAAGCATCCTCCTTTGCACGAAAGTGCCTTGATACAACTTCGTCGAGGTGTCCCACATTTCCTTTGCCGTCTCCTTCTCGGCAATATGCTAGACCACATGATCCATGATCTCATCAAGGATTATGCATTTCTCCTTGGCCAACGCATCTTCATACTTCTCATTTTCAGCTGGGTCAACTGGGATAGCCACAGTTCTCAAGGCGAAGGCGTTGATGCGATGTCTATCTAGAACAGACAGGATCCTGGCCTTCTAGATGACAAAGTTGGACACCCCATCCAACCTGTCCTGATCCCTCAGTCCATTCATGGCCATCTCTATTCTCTCTGCTCTTCTTTTCGACTCCTCTGAGTCTCTACTTCCCTCTGGAAGTTCTCTCTTCGACTCCCTCTGAGTCTCTACTTCCCTCCTGGAACTTCTCTGCTAGACTCCCTCTGAGGCTCGATTTCCCTCCTGGAAATCCTCCTGCCAACCGTCGAGTCGCACCTCTCCTGATCTCCTATGCACCTGCAACACTGATTTGGATTTCTTGGCGAGAAATCCTCCTAGGTAGCGACTCCCTCTACCTTGGTTTTGCCTCGTTAGGTACTGTTTTGTCTCGGCAACAACAACACCCCACCAGCTTCACTCCTTGCAATCTGCCCACAACTTCCTATGCCCCAACAATTGAAGGAATGAGCCTCTAGGCTGTGCGCAATCCCGACACTGGTTGAATTTCTCCACTAGCCAATTGCGTCAACCCTCCAGGTCTCTGTGTGGTTCTTTGTGAGCCTCTTATGTCCTCGTCAACCTTTGCACTGGCCTCTTTCTAGTTCGAACTGATGATGCAGTCCCTTTGTGTCAACCCTTCTCTGCTGCTTTTTGCTAGGAACAACTTTTGTCACTCGGAACAACTGTTTGTGCTGCAAATGCTCTGATTTAGATGGTGCCTTCAGCTCTCCTGTGATCTACAACGCTCTGATACCATGTTGAAATTTCTAAGTATTACTTGTTAGAAATTTTATCTGTATTCTTTGGTTTATTTCGCCTAGTTGTTTAATTATTAACAAGTTATTTATCCATATAATGACTAAAATAAACACAATACAATCTCAACCATCTACAGATCAACAATTGAAAGAAATGAACAAACACACAAGGGACACCTTTATTTTTGGACAAACGTCCCTAGAAAAACCCAACTTGGGAAAACCGGTGCAACAATTCTGAGGGTTTTATTATTAAGCAACGCTTTTCTGAGTACACTGGGTGCCAAACTGGCTCACCCAATAGAGATACAAAATCTGACAGCAATACCTCTCTTCGAAAGAAAATATTCGGAAAGTCTGCTCCACAAAATCCTTCTCTAGCACAATCTAAAGCTCAACCCTCTTGGCCTTTGCGTCAACCCTTTCAGGCTCTGCGCAGCCTCTCTGGCTCTCTGTGTCATTCTTGCAGCCTCTGCGTTGATGATGCAGGCTTTTCCGGCCTCTGCGTGGCTCCCTCTGGCTTTGCATTTGCCTTTCTGCCTCTATGCTGGTCTTCCGGCATTGTCTCTGCCTTTCTGCCTCGTACTCACTGCCCCTCACTGTAATTGATCACTGATTCGATTTTCACTTAGCAAACCCCGCTCTAGAAAATCAAATGATTGATCACTCTGATGTGTTCTCCAACTGACCCTCAAGCCTCCTCTTGTACTGTTCCTGTTGGTCCTTCAACGGGCGAGATTACATCTCTAATCAACGACTAAGATTAGATTTGGCTTGATCCATGTCCTTTAGAACCTTCTAACCCATTTTATATTAATACCCATTAATATTATATTTTTCCTAAGTTTAGAGTTAGAAACTCCATTAAAAATATTAATTATTTTAATATCTCCTTAAGCGGGTAGAATCTGCCCAAACCATTTCTGAGTCTTGGAGATCTCATGTGCTTTCCACCAATTTTCATGGCTAGACCACATCTGATGCTACCCCAAATCAACACATATTCCTCTATTCTATGGAAGAACATCTTGTAGCTAGACTAATTATGCTACTAGTGTTTGACATCTGTGATATGACTAGTTCTCATTGTCGACCATGCTACTGCACATACTCCGATCTACCTCACACTGTTGCTGCTAATCCTGCATTGCTGCTGCAACTATTGTAGTAGTGAGACTAATTTCCTCATAACCTGAAGCTCTAAGCTTCCATAGGGCTGCTCCCTTTGAAGCTAGGCTCCTTCTGAGTCATGATCTCCCAAAGGGAAATCACTCTGGATGGCACTGCACCGTCCAATTGAGCAATTCGCACTGCCTTGTGCCACTGCAACTTACTCTGCACCATCTCTCAAGAACTCACTGCAACTAGCTCTATTGACACTGACTGCTACTAAGATACTATGGGCCCTTGTAGCAAAGGTAACGGTCTTATTCAACAAGTGGAATTGATCTAACTAATCTCCATGCTACATCTATAGTGGACCCTGTCCAACTTGACATGCTAAGGTATCAAGCACCTCCTCCACCTGGAGATATATCTGCTATCAGTGCAAACTCCTCCAATCTAGAGATCAACTCATTGATTTCTCTCGAAGCTTCTGTCTGCTCTTGCTTCTTGTCCTTCTTCCTTTGACGACATTGGGAGACCTAGTGGCCAAATTCACAACACTCGAAGCACTTGACCTTCGACAAGTCTTTCTTCTTCTTTTCTCCTCCTATTGAGCCTTGTCCCTGATTGGGATCTTTCTTTGCCTTTTCCTTACTAGCAAGGGATACGTTCTCTTCATCCTCCTCCTCCTTTGATCCCTTGTTGTCGCTATTGATAGTACCTGTTGCTAGACTGAGCCTCAACTCCTCTCGAGTGAAATTAGTGATCACTCCATAGATGATCCCATCCAAGTAGCATATCTTGCCCAAAAATAACTTGGATGAAGGTATGCCACTCCTTGGTGAAACTGCTGAGAGCTGTCTGTACTAGCTCATTGTCATCAGGTTCTCTGATACTGCTACGAGCTCATCTCTGACCATCTGATGTCTAGTGAGATAGGATGTAGCGCCTTTTCCCTTCTGCATCTTGGGGGTCCTCAACTTCTCCTTGAGAATCATCTTCTGATTCTTTGATGGATTCTCATACAACTTTTTGATGACATCCCACATGTCCTTTGTCGTATTCTTGTATGCAATCAGTGGGAGAATGTGATCCAGAACCCCATCTAGGACCATCCTCTTGGCTTTGGCCATTTCTTTCTTGAAGGTAGCCAGTTGTTGTTGATCTTCTTGCTCTGCCATGACATTCGTCACGAACTCCTTCAAGCCATGCTCATCCAACAAGAATTGCATTATGGCCTTCCATACACCAAAGTTAGAGGCTCTGTCAAGTCTGTCTTTATCTTTGAGACTTGTTGTGGCCATTTCTGTGAAACTCGAATATGCGGGAGGTCAATAAAACAAAATTCCTTTTTCTCTTTCCGACAACTGAATCTGGCTTATTTTGATGCTCACACTCTTACTAGAATGAGAAAATCTGGTCTCTGCAAAACTTGTATAGCCTTAGATTTGCCTCCAGGTGAGACGTCTAACCTCCCTCTGCCTCTGGAAGAAATTTGCCCTGCCTTTCAGACACTGATTCGGGCTCCTACAACTAATCAAACCCTCTTTTGACAACTTGCATTGCTGGACTGGCTAATTCATACTGCAAAATTTGGCCTCCTGTTGCTGCAATTTCTATCTCCTCTCCCTTAGCTAGAAAAATTGGAGACCCTTCTGAGAAATTGTTGGAAATTCCTCCAGTGTGGTTTCCTTTTCCTTCCCAACACAAATCTGCAATTGTGAACCCATCCTGCAAATTTTTGTGCCCAGATCTACTCTACGAACTATTTGATTTGCTCACCATAATTGCTTCTTGACAATAACACTACTTGCTGCCACAGATCTGGAGCAAAATCAAACTTTTCCTCTTCCGGAATTTGGAAATCGATTTTTTGCTCCTTTGCAAATCAAACCCCTGGCTGGCCTGCACAGATCTACTGCTTTGAAACCATGTGAAAAATCTACAATTGCAATAAACTGGAAACTATTCTACTAACTGTTGCAATTTATTTGTCTTCACTTAATTAATTTAACGACAAATAATGACTACTGCAATCTTCACAATTAAATAAACATTGTGGAAAATAAATCTGGAACTGAGAAGTAATGCACACATAAATGACACCAAAGTTTTGACTAACATCCTTGGAAAAACCTCTAAGGGAAAACCGGTGTAGCAGATGAGGGTTTATTTTATTAATCTTCAACAAATTAGAGTGCATAGATCTGCTTGCCAAAATACTGGCAAAGCTTCGGAAAATTTTCTCCGCCACTCCAACTGGTAGATCGACTTGGAAACCCTTTGTTTCCCATGCAAAATCAAACTCTACCTCCTCCAGTAAATGCGCACAAAAAACACTCTCTATGGGAAATACACACTAGCTAGAAATTGAGAACTGTTGATCTTGCACTCCTGGTGATCCTGCACTCGCACTAGGCAACTCGTTCTATCCTCTGAATCTAATACCGACAACTAGAAAACATGATATGCTGCCCATATGTGCCTATTGGAGAAATCACACCCATTGATACGGTCTTCCTGTAGAAGAAATCAACCTTTCCTCTAACTCTGGAAATTTGTGGAAATCTCCCTTGGAAATCTATCTTCAATTTCTGCTGAACTTTCTCAGTGATGCTCTACTGGCTTGAACTCTTCCCTTGCTGAATACTACCCCTTGGGAAATTCGTATTGCCCTACTCTATTGCTCCTTCGATGTGTTTTCTCCAAGCCCCATTGACTTGCTCTTATAAATCTCTTGTTGGAGCACCAATGACCAAGATCTAATCATGAATGATGGCTAAGATCATTTTAGACTTGATCCAAATCACTTTTTGGAAGTCTCTAGAGCATAAATCGGTTTCCTTAATTAATATGCTTTAATTAACCAGTTTTCCAAAGTAAAACTTAGGAAATTTTAATTTTCTATTTAGTTCAGTGTTGCACTAATCGCGATAAAATCGTAAAATCGTGATTTTTTAAATTTCGCGATATAATTGGCCGATAAAAACGTTTTTTTTTTGCCCGATTTTTATCCCAAAAAATCACGAAATTATATATATATATATATATATATATATATATATATATATATTATATATATAGATATAGATATTATGAGGAGGAGGTAACCCAAACTACCCCTGTCATGAGTGGAGGACGTGGTCTACCTACTGTAGCTCCTAGTTCTTCAGCTTCTAGAGCATAGCAGAGTCTACTGCCAACTCCATCGACATCTACATCTAGAGGGGCAAAGGAAATCAGTAGTACTAGACTTTAGTTATTTGGTTCATTTCATTGTATATGACATTATGACTCATGAT
Organism: Pinus taeda; assembly: GCA_000404065.3. NCBI lineage: Eukaryota > Viridiplantae > Streptophyta > Pinopsida > Pinales > Pinaceae > Pinus > Pinus taeda. The sequence continues at coordinate 78,442 of APFE030362143.1, forward strand.
ATGAGATACATTATTATATTTTTTGTTGATATTTTGAGGCTGAGTTGGGAGTCACGAGTCAGGACTTACTATTCAGGGATTCACTGTTATGTGTGATGTGGCACTAGAAATGATATTAAACATCTTATATATTAGTTCTTTTATCATATTTATGTGTCAATGTATTTATTTTCTGTTCTAGATGCTTTAGATATTAAAAAAATTGAAAAAAAATGAATATTTTTGTATGTTACGATTTTTTTCCCGATTTTTACAATTTTTCCAATTTTTTCTCCGCGCCGATTTAATCTCGATAACGATTAGTGCAACATTGGTTTAGTTAATTTAATTAAGATGTTTCAGCGCCATATCTCGCGAAACCATTTCTGGGTATTGGAGAACTCACGTTCCTTAGTCTCTCTGACACCTTAGAGACTAGAACATCTGTCTGATGCTACCAAAAATCTAACATTTTTCCAACTGTTTGTATTGCTTTCTTTTGGGGGTTTATTTTGTTTTGCAAGCTCCTTGTAAATTTTTATATGCATGCAATGAGTTCTACTCTAAACGCACAAGACAAATAAAAAGAATACATATAGACAAGATTGTTGGGTAGTTTTATTTTAATGGACAAGCCGAGAAATCCATGCTTGGAACAATTCTTCAGTGATCAAGGATGGGATTTGAAGTTGCCACCCTGATCTGGAATCTTTATGGTCACTCAGTCGATACTCAAACTTAACGAACTTAATATGACACCAACAACGTGCATGTGATGATCTCTTGATTGATATCTGCTAGCTTGTATTGTCTGCTACAGGATTGGCTGATCTGGTTTGCACAAGGGTAGTTAATGCTACTATTATCTCTGTCTAAGGACGAGAGACAACTTCATCAACAACTCATATCACTGTGATGCTTTTCTCAATGGCTGTGCGACCCTCCTATTTCACCCATGACACTCCATCTACCTTCTTATTGTAATGTCCCCAATTTTCGGATTGCGTTGTGCTGAGATTAGGAGGGATTTCCAGAGCTTATGTCTACCAGGTCACAGGTGTAGGATTACATTGTCAGCGGGCCCAAAGGGTTTTGCAGAGTTTTATTGGGGGTGACTAGGATTGGTTGCCATTTTTCATCATCAAGATCAATTCTACATAGTTCGATCTTAGTTTCGCTGCATTCTGACGATTTCGTAAAACGATGTTATTAATGGGCATATTTTAATTAATTACACTTAATTAATTTATGCCTTAGTGTAATAGCTCGTTGGAGTCAGGACAAAAATATCTACAAGACAAAAGTGATTTTAACTAGTAATAAAAAGTCACTTATTAAACAAAAGGAGAAAAATAGTTTTTATACAATGTGTAAATAAAAGGGGGCAAAAGTCACTTCGAAAATAGGAGGAAAATGCACTAAGTGGCTTATTAATAAAATAATAAAAGAAGATTTCTGGAAGATTGGAGAAGATTTGACAAAATCTTATGAAAGGGGAGAGAAGGCCATTTCTCATTCATTCTAGTTTATTATTATTTCTTGTTGATTGATTGAGAGCTCAGTCATGTTTCTCTTGAGGGTTTCAGGCGAGACTCTCAAACTAGTTTCGATGGACATCACTTGCCACCCTGGCTAGTATTCAACCAATTTTGGTGGACATCAATTGCCACCCTAGTTAGCCATTGTGGACAAATTATCTGGATTTCCCATTTGTGTTTAATTTGCAGGAGATTTGTAGTTGTTTCTCAAGTGCCAAAGTGATATCAATTTGCCAGAGATAGAGTGCCATTGCTGGGGTTGAATTTATCTTCAAAGAGGCCAAAGTTGCTTGCTTGATTTCTTGAGGCCAAATTCAGAGTTCTGGAGGCAGAGTGCATAATTTCACTAGAGGCTGGGTGCCTATTCTCTTCATTGATTTGGAGGCCGAGCTGCTGGGTTTGTTGCTTATATTTCAGAGGCTAAATTATTATTTCTTCCAGGAGGCCGAATTAGAGATCGATTCATGCATCTTGGAGATCAAATTAGAGATCGAATTACACGTCTTGGAGGCCGAGTTTCAGTAGCTATTCAGAGTGCTGAGTTGTTTGTTGGTATTGTTTGTTGGAGCTGATATTGATTTGTTGGGGTTCTATTCATTTTGCCAGAGTTAATATTTATCCATTTTGTTGCAGTTGGATATTCATTTGCCGGAGTTGGTATTCATTTGCTGGTGATCAATTCATTTTGCCAGAGTTGAGCATTTATGCAGAGAGGTCGAGTTCTCCTTTGATGGGCAGAATTACTTACATTACTTCTGTGGGGCAGCCGAGTTCATCTACTTTGGGGGGCTGAATCTATCTTCTTTGGGAGACTGAATTTCATCTTCCTTTGGTGATCAATTTGCATTTCCTTGGAGGCTGAGAATACCATTTTATGGGCTGAGTTATCCTCTATTATCAGGCCAAATTGTTTGTGGAATGATTTGCTTCTTAATGTGCCAAATTCATCACTATTTGCATGCCAAGTTGATTGATGGAGCTACATTCAGGTTCATGGAGTAATTTTGTATCGTAAAATCCTCCAATCAGATCAATAAAATCTTTTTCCTCATATATTTCTATTGTGCAAGATTATTACTTTGTCTACAAAGTGTTTGACGAAATGTTTGTTCACTAAATGTTTGACGAAAGGCATCAAAGAAAATCTTAAAAATTTGTGGGGTTTTAATAGCATAAACTAGTTTTGGTACATTACCCTTACTCCCTCGGATAATCCACACACAAGCTCATTGTCTGTGTTATGACTTGTTAAATATGGTCAACTAAGGTCAAATTTCACTATAGATAGTTCCTTTGCATGAGATGATGATGGCATTGGATTTCTCTTGTTGAGTGGACCAATTTTGACCTAAGGCACGATGGATTCTGACAAGCAAATGTATTTTTGAATTCAAGCCCACAATGTTGGTTTTGGTCAAGGTCGACCCCTCAGTGATGTAGGCTCATGAAGCCCAAGGGACATGACCTTTGACCCACATTGACTTGTATAAATCTAAGATGAATTCACTCCATTTTGGCATCAACACACACATGATTTTTCTCTTTCCTCTCATGATGGATTCAACTTTCTTTGGGTAGCTATCTCTCTCTCACACATGCGAATTTTTGGAGGATGAATTTCCTATGATTTTCTGTAGTTTCTGCAGTTGACTTTTCCATTACACAGAGCAGCATTTACCAACGTTGACCAGGCACTTTGACCAACTGTTTGACTGTGATTTTGATGGATTATTACTCTGCCAGCTAGGCTACACTTGTGGGCACAGGAACTGAGGCAAATTGAGGTTTTTGACTGCATTGACCACAGGTTTAAGGCAGGTTTAACCGCAGACTGTTGACTGAGTTTTGACCAGAATTTTGAAGGCTGCGTTAACTGCCCCCTAGTAGGATATCTGGTAGACCTCTTCAATCAGGTGGTTCGAGATGAATTTCCGGACAGTTGGTCACACCACATTATCTACTCGATCCACAAGTCAGGGCCTACCTCTGATCCCAACAACTACAGGACAATCATGGTTGGGCACACATTCTCCAAGTTATATGCCACAACACTCCATAGGAAACTCTCCCATTTCCTTGAGCAGAGACAACTCAGGGCCAAAGGCCAAGCAGGTTTCTGCCCAGGCCACCAAACGATCGACCACATCCTTACTCTTCATGCAGTAATCGAGGAGGCCAGGCATCGATCTTCTAAAGTATACTGCTGCTTTATAGACTCCCGGAAGGCCTTTGACTCTGTCTTGAGGGAAGATCTCTTCCAGAGGCTAAGAGAGATTGGTATTTCCTCGACTCTCCTAAATGCTGTCATGCACCTTTATGAGGCCGTCCTTGGTCGTCTCCGCACAGTCGGAGGAATGTCGGATTTTATCCGAAGCACCATTGGAGTCAAGCAAGGATGCCTCCTTTCTCCTACTTTATTCGGGATCTATATCGATGAACTTAAGTCCTTCCTCGGGGAGCATATTCAGGATACAGATGAATGTCTTCTTAACCAGGTCCTAATTTCCATCCTTCTTTTTGCAGACGATATTGTCCTCATTGCCTCCTCCCATGAAGGCCTCAGCTGGATGTGCTCGCAGCCTTTTGTGACCGGAGGCATCTAACTGTAAACTTGGGCAAAACCAAAGTGATTATCTTCAACGGAGTAGAAAAAAAAGCCTCTGATTTCCACTTCTTATTTAAAGGAGAAGAGATCGAGATTGTCAGCACCTATACATATTTGGGAGTTAAGTTTTTAGGACCTCGCTTCAGCCTGCGGCCAGCCCTCCAGCCTCGGATCAACGAAGGGTATGGCTCCCTAGCCCTTCTGGAGAGACAGTGTTTCCGGCACCATTTCCAGGACATCTCGTCCAAAATGAGCATCATGGACACCTTGGTTCGCCCCACAGTGCTATACAGCTCAGAGATTTGGGGTCCCTCTCTCCTAGAGTCAGATTGGGCTTTAGTGGAGTGAGTCCAGACCCTCCTTCTGCGCCGTTTCATTAGGTGCAAGCAGATAGTTCCCCAGCACATCATTCTAGCCGAGTTCGGGGCTCGACCTTTCCGCCGAGAGGTGATATTCAGGTTAGTGTCACTCCTATATAGACTCCATGGCCTGGCGGACGCGAGGGAGGGTCGTGATAGATACCCATATTTAGCATATTGCTCCTCGGAGAACATTGCCCGTACACAGACTGGCCGATCCAAATGTTGGTACACCGGTGTGATAGAGATTCTGGAGGCTTCAGGAATCCAGATTGAGCATCTCCCTCCTTTTCAATACTCTCTGAATGCTCCAGGCCACCTCCTTCCAGATCAGCAAGAGATGAATAAAATCATTAAGGAAGATATTTACAAACGTTACATTCAGATTACATGGACCAATCCTCCCAATGGATTGTGCCCTAAAATGGCCTTCTACACGGAGCATTTCCTGGAGATCAAGGATGGGCTCATCATCAAACCCTAGTACATGTCCCAGCATTGGATGCATGCCCTTAGAATCCCCCTCGGGTAGTTCAGAGTTGGATCTCACAGGCTCCGGGTGGAGACAGACCACCACATTGATAGGGCAGCCAGGATCTGCCAGCTCTGTAACCTCTAGGAGATAGAGACAGAGACACATTTCATCTTTGGGTGCCCTGCGTACTACGAGATCCAGGGCCATTTCCATTGTCTCTTCAGGTCCTCTCGGACCCTGTCCAGCTTCCCCAGATATGTTGACCTGAGATGCCTAGCACTTTATCTCCAGGAGGCCTTCAGATTTCGGGCCCGCTTCCTTCAACCCCCCGCCAGATTGAACACCACGCAAAAAATCATGGACTTCTTTAGAGTGCTACCCTCAGCGCAGGGCACCAAAAGAACAATAGAGCGACCCACAGACACTGAGACCAGATCAGTGCGATCCCGAGGGGGGTGGCCCACCAGATTGCACCAGTGCCCCAGGATCGGTTCCACCCCTAGGGGGCGCCTTAGAATCTCCAGGCGACATCAACGACAACCCAGTATGCCCACAAGACAACAGACTTTGACGAGCTTCTCTCAGTTTTCTTCTCTCAGCCTCGGATGTTAGGAGTAGGGGTCATATAGGGGACTCCCCCCTTCTTATTCTTCTCCTTCTCCTTCGCTGCTTCATCACAGCGTTTTGTTCCGAAGCCGCGTGCTTCTTGCTTCTTCATTCACACTTTAGATGTATTTCCTGCTTTTAAAAGAAATGTTAAAGGGGACCGTTTGGTCCACCGACTTGCATGATGTAATCACTTGTAAATCGACAGTGTCGTTGACCTATTATGGTCATCTGTTGGACACTAATAAAATTATCTTATCTAATCTCTCCATTGACTGAGGAGATTGGGCTGAATTGACTGGGCTATTAACTGTTGACTGTTGACTGGTTAAGGCAACTTTGACTACTGTTGACTACTGCATTGATTGCTGTTGACTTCTGTAGATGTGACTTTCACTTTTGGACAGTGTATTGGGATTATCTATGGCAAGTCAATTTATTCATTTTGAGTATTGTATCATTGTACTTATGAATTTCTCTCTCTCTGAACATTTGATATTATCAAGATGAAACAATCTGTGGATTTTCCCCCTTTGTGGGGTTTTGCCCTGGCTTTAAGCCTAAATCATGGTGTCCTCTTGTGTTGGCTTGTCTTCTGCGTTTATGTTTGATGTTTTTTCATCAATTATTGTCATATGATAATGGTTAATGTGATTGCTAATGAATTAATGGAATTAATAATGGGCTAATGGATTGATGAAGTAACTGACCTAAGCAAAGAACATGTTAACTCAAAAATTAACATGTTATCAGAGCTAGGTGAGGTCAAGCCCAAGCAAGAGGAGGAATGCAATCACAAGAGATGAAGCAGTGGACTGTTAATGCATTTGAATTATCTTGTTGCAAGTCCTAGAAAACATGGGAAGTCTCGAAAAATAATATAAGTCTAGGTATATGCAAGAGTTGGGCTAAATAGCTCATGAAGCCCATTAATCAAATCTGAAAATGCTAAAGTCCTCCTTCAGCAGCTACGTTACCTATCATGGTAAGAAGTCTATGAAGAGTTTTGTTTTAAGAATTTCTTTATCTGAGTCCAACCTTCTGCTTTGTTAAAGCAACCAACAGTATGTTTAAAGATCTGATCCCTTTGCCACCTTTGCATCAGAATTCTGAAACTAGCAGTCCTTACATCTAGTCACCTGTGCTCACATAAATTCAAGTCTTGTAAATAAAGATGTCCAACAAGCAAATTTGTTGAGGATCAAATCAGTGAAAGTCTGATGGAAGGGCTACAATCAAGGTATGTTGTGTTAATTATGACTCTAAGGATACATATATTTATTTGGATTTGATCAATGAATTAAAGAGAGTCCTGTGGAGCAATTAAGAACCGAGCTGTTGGCCTAGTTCTCTGAACCATTAAGAGGGAGCCAAGTGTCCCTATTGTTCTGAGCACAAGAAGCACTAAAGCTACGCAATGGAGCTATCTCTCTTTTACATTTTGGGCATAAGTATGCTTTTGGATAAACTGTGTCTTTTGAAAAGAATTTTTTTCTCCTAAGAGGCCAAGAAAAGTGCAATAACATAAGAATATGCCAAAGGTCATTTCATGAAGCCAACCTTGGAGAAAGGATTACTCTATTCTGTGATCTTGTGGTATGGAGGCCGAAATGCTACGGCTCAGTGAACTCCATCTTATATTCTCTCTCTCGCTCTTCAATTCAGATAACGAATCTGACTTATTCATGCTTCTTTGTTCTCTGAGTTATTGAAGAGAAAAAGTTTTGGTTATGCTGATTGCTTTATTGCAGAAGATGCCTACTTATTCCTTATGCTTGTAATAAGGTCGAGAAGCCTATGTCACATAAAGCACTCCTATATACTATCACGCTCTGTTAAGTTGGCTGACCGATATAGGTTACCTGGGCTGTGATTTCTTTATCTCCGGGCTATAAAAGAAGAAAGGTGGTGGGTTTCTCATTCCACATGTTTGTAGAGAAGCCGAGAATCTTTTAAAGGATAGTTCTAAGGCCCTTCATAATTTAAGGAAGCCAAGATCTTGTATGCATATATTTGCAGGGTATGAAATGTAGCCTTGAAAAGACAATTAGTGGGCATCTTATGTCATCCATATCAGTAAAATCAAGAACCCTATTCTGTGTATTGAAGAAGAGGCCAAGTCATTATCACTCTTCCAAGCGGATATATATATATATATATATATATATATATATATATATATATGATAAGTTAGTTCCATTGAAGCCGACTTGCAAGTCAATAAGGAATAAATATTCATGCCTTTGAAGCCTTCATAAAAGGTGCCTTGAAGTCAATGAAAATAGAGGATGCAATAATGAGAAAGGATGGTCCCTTTAGACATAAATTTGAAAATGATTTTTGAAGAATAGTAAAAGCTCTCCATAATGTCATATTGTTGACTAAGCTGCTCATTATCTAGCAGCTGAAGCAAAGGAAATTCATCCAAGAAAAGTATGCAACTCCTTTGTGTTGGCACCTTTGGATAAGGGTGATAGTACCCTTGAAAGTCTGGCAGATAGAAGAAGTGCAAGGCACTTTGGAGTAGACCCCTGTAGTAGCTTGTATGAACGTAAAATGAGAGGTAAGGTATCTTTGAAGATGCCTCATGAAGAAAGCATTGGAAGAAGGATGTGTATGGAAGATCCTATGTCTTGGCAAGCACGATGAGCGGAGGGAACTGTGAGTACCTTGATTTTGGCATCTTGATTAGGTCATTGGGCACTTTGATGTGTTGAGCCAGGATCTTATGAAAGACGGTCTTATGAATATGGAAGCATGGATGCGAAGGACCCCTCCTCATCATGGATTGGGTAATTTAATGCATTGATTGCAGTCATCTAGAAATGAAGGATAATGTGGTTGTTTTGGGACAATCTCATCTGAGGATTTCTTCACTTCAATTGAAGAAGGACCATGATGATCCTTTTGAGTTTACTCTCTGATCTGAAGCAAGCTTCCTGGAAGTTTGCTGTTGCAGTTGCCTTGTGGAAAGTCTTAGCTCTCGCATGAGAAGCTCATGATTAAAAGCTAGATGATCATGTGAAGCAAGGCTTCAGAGGGAGCCATAGAATCCCTGACAGTATGGCCCGATGACTCTTCTTCCTTGATGTTTATTGATGAAGGTAAGTCATGGCAGCTGATTATGATTATGATGACTCTGGTGATGCCTTGATATATCCTTGTTACTTAAGGGGCTTCATGGAAGTTGCATGATTATGATTGATGACTTTGGCACATGGACCTAAGGAAAAGGGGCAGGTTATAGGTGGCTCGATGATTATGTTTTGGTCAGGTCACTTTCCCTATATTAAGAGGGAGTTATGGACAAGCAATGTTGATTGGATTGTAAAGATGCAGCTATTGATGATCTGATGAGATGGAGAAGTTGTTGGTCTGCATATGCATATCTTGTGGGATCCTTGGTGTTCTTGATAAACACCCTATCAGTGATATGCCTCGCTATGAAGACTTTGAGTCGATCTATGGATGAGCCTCATATATTGCAATGGATAGTTGCTTATTGAGATATCTTTGTGATTCTATTATCTATAATCTGAGGTACACTGCTGGAACCTAAGATTCCATGAATATTCTGATGTTGGTTCGGTTGGCAGTGAGATGGATGGAAAGAGCACATCTAGTGCTATATCTCTTGATTCGATTGCTCTGGAAGCACTATTTAGGCTAAATGTATAGAGTAGCAAGTATGGCTTGTTATAAAGACAATTGATCGAGGAAGCTCTTCAGTGAGCCATTTGAGCACGTGGTAGTAACCACTGTTGTATATTGCGATATTCTTGAGTGGGATTCATTTTTCAGAGAATCCATGTTCCACAACAGCTCCAAGTATTAGGTACTGCTTTATTTTGGTATGATACATTGGAGAGCTACCAAGCTCCATCATTGTTGGTTGGATGAGTAGATTACTGTCATCCTTACATAGCCTCTTGGTAAGGTCAAGATTGTCTTTCTTCAGAGAGAGGCTAGGAGTTGTGGATAGACCCTACTAGTAGGGTCTCGATTGAACATTGAGCTCTGGGAGCTCCTGGGGGCCTAGAGTACTTCTTGGATCTATGTGCGATCATAGGGTGAACCACTCACCTTCCCCTATAAGTACGCTGTGTATAGGGTGAGTGGTTCACCTTCCCCTATAAGTACGTTGTGTACAAGGTGAGTGGTTCACCTTCCCCTTTGATACTTCGTGATGATATATGAGAGCATAGGGAGAGTGGTTCACCCTCCCCTATAGGTGATGATATATGCATAGAATGAGTGGTTCACCTTCTCCTATGGAATACGAGTAGGATGAGTGATTCACCTTCTCTTGCAGATACCCCAATGAGAGATGCATATAGGCATATGTCGGTTGTCACATGTGGACATGTTGGTGGGACATGGTTCATCCTTTCCCCACATGTAGGATGCTCATTCCCTACGATCAATGGTTGACATGTTGGTTGGACATGGTTCTTCCTTTCCCCACGTGTAGGATCCTTCCTACAATTGTTGGTTGGCATGCATGTAGGAAGTGGTTCATCCTTTCCCTACTCTCGGTGGCTTGCATGCGCGTAGGATGTGGCTTATCCTTTCCCTACGATTGTTGTGACATGTGACTATAGGATGTGGTTTGTCCTTTTCCTACGTGCGGTTGCGAGTAGGATGTGATTTATTCTTTCCCTACTGTTGCCCCAACATCATCCTATCCATGTAGTTTGGGACACATGGGAATAACGTCTCATCTGGCCAATGAGTTGGGAAAAGTGGTTAGGGACCATAGCACTACCGATGGACATATCGTGTACTGCCATACTCCCTATGACTAGGATGCATGGTATTCAACACGGTCTTGATCTGGGATCAAGGTTGGTTGGGGTTATACCCTTGGAGATGCGGATTTGCCTCTATCATTTCCGAAGGTGGATAGGTCTTTCGACTCGCCTTCCAGGATCTTTTCTTCTTGATAATATCAAATCTTCAGCAAAGATGAGATAAGATGCAGTCAGTACATGATGATTATGATGTCAATGATATGATAGCAGCATGATGGTTATGATGGATATTGGTAGGTGGAATTCCCCTTAGTTGAGAGGGAGTGTTAAAAATGGTCAACTAAGGTCAAATTCCACTATAGACAACTCCTTCGCATGAGATGATGATGGATTTGGATTCCTCTTCTCGAGAGGACCAATTTTGACCTAAGGCACGATGGATTCTGACAAGTAGAAATGTATTTTTGAAGTCAAGCCCAAAATGTTGGTTTTGGTCAAGGTCGGCTCCACAGTCATGTAGGCTCGTGAAGTCCAAGAGACATGACCTTTGACCCACATTGACTTGTATAAATATAAGATGAGTTCACTCCATTTTGGCATCAACACACACATGATTTTTCTCTTTCCTCTCATGATCGATTCGACTTTCTTTGGTAGCTCTCTCTCACGCGTGAATTTTTGGAGGACGAAACCCCTGTGATTTTCCATGATTTTTCTGCAGTTTCTGTGGTTGACTTTTCTGGTGCACAAAGTGGCGTTGACCAACATTGACCAGGCACTTTGACTAATTGTTTGATTGCAATTTTGATGGATTATTACTCTTCTAGCTAGGCCACACTTGTGGGCACATGAATCAAGGCAAACTAAGGTGTTTGACTGCGTTGACCAAATGTCTGAGGCATGTTTAACCGTAAATTGTTGACTGAGTTTTGACCAGACTTTTGAAGGTTGCATTGACTGCATTTTGGCTACCTAGAGAGAGCGGATTTCTCTCTCCTTTGACCTAATAGATTGCGCTGATTTGACTGGGCTGTTAACCGTTGAGAACTGACTAGTTAGGATAGCTTTGAATGCTATTGACTACTACATTGACTACTATTGACTTTTGCAGATGTGACTTTGACTTTCAAACAGTGGATGGGGATCATCTATGGCAAGTCAATCTATTGAGTTTGACTAATGTATCATTGTACTCATGGATTTCTCTCTCTTTGAACATTTGATATTATTAAGATGAAAAGCTTTATGGGTTTTCTCCTTTTGTGGGGTTTTGCCCTGGCTTTAAGCTTAAATCATGGTGTCCTCTTGTGTTGGCTTGTCTTCTACATTTATGTTTGATGTTCTTTCATTAGTTACTGTCATATGATAATGGTTAATGTGATTGGTAATGGATTAATGAAGTAATTGACCTAAGTAAAGAACATGTTAACTCAAAAATTAACATCACTACTGTCTATCTTTTGGCCTACGATCTCCCTTCACAATTCTTCTGGCCAACTTGTTTCTCATCATGTGGCCTCCTGACCCCGCATGCACACATGAAACAGTAGATCTGTCCCCCTTCTTGTACACACAACCACCACAGTAGATTAGTTGATTCCCCTCTTGACAGTTAGGCAGTGATGACTTCGTCGGATGGAACCCAGTCTTGTCTCCTTCAACAACGCGGTCCAGCTAGCCACTAATACAGTGACAATAACAATTCGATCTGCTCCTCTTCTACACTAATAACCACATACAACATGTATACTCCTCTTGTGGTATTCGCTCAATCCCAAGCAATAACCCAATCCCTCTGCTGGCACCTTGTAGCCACACACAACAGGTTATTCTCCCCCATACATTTCGATGCAGCCATAATTCAATAAATCAATCCAACAACCAATTGATTCTGCCAACTGGTTGGATTTGAATCCCTCCACGAATTAGTAAACTAGTAAAGCTGTGTGTTGGAAAGAGGGTCCTCTAACAAGGCAAGTCGATCTCACTGAATTCTGACAAGCCGATCTTCCTCAACATTCAAATTTGATAAGAGATCTGGTTGATCTTCCTCCAATCAACTACGGTGGGGATCGCCCATCGAAACTTGTTTTTCTTCCAAGGGTTTTCGTCCGAGGAAAAGATGAAGTGCTAAGCTCTCCAATTCAATCTCAAAAGAGAAAAATGCATAATGGTGAGAGGGAAATCGATTTCTATTTTAATTTCCCTTTTTCCAATTTCTCCCCTTTTTCTCCAATTTTAATTTCTTTCACCTTTTTGGAACCTTTTAACCTTTTTTTCGCTCTTAAAATAATAAAGTGACATATTTATAAAGTATTTTATTTTATTAAATTTAATACGTCATTTTAAACCCCAAAAAGTGATTATTTTGCCTTTATGGCATTTCTAGTCGCTTGGGGTCTTTTTTTTTATCATCCCAACCTTTAGAGCTTTTCGCCCCCGTTCCAACGAGCTAGGTGTTTCTTCAAGTAAGGTTATCCAAATAACAATTATAATGCAAATAATTAAACTATGCCCAATAATCTTCCCTATATAAGGGAATCGTTGGAATACAATAAAACCAAGAACGAATTGTGCAGATATGATCCTGATGATGAATAATGATAAATGAACTAGGCTGGGCTCCATTAAACTCCTCAAATCTTCCGAGCTCACTGATAACATGATCTCACTCTTGACCTAGTTGACACAAGCCTTGGAAGTCAACTCTAATTGTGGAACAAGGGAAATCCAAAAATGGGGACGTTACAAAAACTTGTGGGGGTTCGTTTGGGCCGATTTTAATTGAAAAAAAGTTAGTGTTTTTTGATCATTTGGCATACTAGCTCGTCGAGTCACCCATTTGACTTATAAAGAGAAGAGAGGCCTGTCATGGCATTGGTCCCTAACTGGTTAGAGGTGGAGGTATTGGAGGAGGTTGAAGTTGTAGAGGAGACAAAGGTAGAGGAGGAGGGGCAGGAACAGGAGGTGGTGCAGGAGCAGGAGGAGGTGACACCATCGAGCATGGGCAACAACATAGGACATAGGAGACCTCCTCTTTATGCTTCTAGAGAACGTCCTATTCCATTTCTAGCCCTAGGGGTAAGGCCTTCTTCCTATGGACAAAAAGCCATTCCCTATTCTTGTAAAAGGGGTAGAGGAACTTAGTGACTCACTAGTTTATGACAGATAGATGACTCATAATGATGAGATACATTTATTGTATTTTTTGTTGATATTTTGACTTTTGAGACCGATTTAGAACTTAGGATTTAGGACTTGATTCATTATTGATATGTGATGTAGCACTAGACTTGTTATACATCTTTTATATTATTTTTCTTTTCATATTTATGTGGCAATGCATTTGTCTGATGTTGTGGATACTTTGGATGCTAAAAAATTGAAAAAAATAATTTTTTTGTTCTTTTTTAATTTTGTTGAGTTTTTACTTTCACGACTCATTCAATTTTTGGACCTGTTGGCTAAAATTGCATTTGAAGACTTGTCAGAGACTTCGTGGTCAGAGCACTTTCAGAGCATTCTTGTACCACCAAGTCATGACAAAAATCCAAAATTCAACTGTTTCTTCTCATCAATTTCTTGTTCAAATTCTGCAGCCTTGTGGGGATATTGTAAAAATGATTCTAGTATGATGAAAATGAGTCATGTAAAAGGCCTAGGTAGCTTAGGACTATACTAGCAAGTGAGTTCACTCTAGGGAGTTTTTTTCTTTAGTTCATTATTTGTGTTTTTCAACACTTATAATCAGTTTTGTTTTTCTCGCAAATATACCCCAAAGCTAGAGTGCAGCTTGATGGTAGAGCCTTAGGTGAGTCCTAGTGTCTAGAGTCGATGTATATTACCATGCTAGATCATCTCTAAAGTTTCACAAAATTTGGTTGAGTCTAAGTGTTAGTCTTTAATTATTAAAAAATTCCCACTGGTTGGATTTATAATAATTATTTCATGTAAAATGTAATAAGTGTTGTCTATAGAGGTTATAGGGGGTATGAGTAATAAAAAATTAGACCTATACACCTCAACCTTCTATCTAGACACACTTTGAGGGTGAAAAAAATATGTATTTATCCCTGAAAACCCATTTTTTCCAATTTTTGGCAAAAAACTGGGAAATAATTAGCTAGAAAATAAAATGCGAGAAAAATAAAAATTCTCTCCAAGTGGACAATGATAAACAAAATAAGATGGAAATTCCCAAATATTAAAGTCAAATAAAAAATGATGGGAATTCCATTTACCAAGAAAAGATGGCCCAAGAATCGATGGTCCATAAAAGAAGCTAATGTTCCGACAAATCTAATTTCTTAAGAGGATGGTCCAAAAGTGTTTGATATGAATGCCAATTTTTCGAGGAAGAGGATGGAAAATATTTTTAAGTGGTCCAAACCACTCCAAAATTCAAATTTCTCTCCACTAGGCATCTCCTCCAAGGCAATTGGCTCCTCCTCCTAGAGATCTGCGCAGAGCCACATCAAGGGATACTATTTATTGTGCTTGCATCTAGTCGTTTGGCCATGGGACTTAGACGTTTCCACTTGGAGAGGGATCTCTCTCTCATTTAAGAGAGCTTTAGCTCCTCACATTTGTATCATTGAAAAATTGAGCTCTTGGCTAAGCGAAGATCTGCTACACTTTTGTATGTTAATTTGGTAGCTTAGGGATAAATTCACTTTGTTGGACAAAATCCCTCATTTAGAGGGACCCAAAATTATCCTTGGAATCTCTCAATTTGGTAAAGGAAAAATAAAATTTTGATGTAAAAACCCACAATGGCGTAAAAGTCAAGGTCGGCCTAATAGACAAATTAGCCCTCCTCCAACACCTATAAATGCAAGTCAAGTTGCTCTCATTTGGACTTCATCTCATCACACATTCTTTTCCTTCTTGGAGGTTCGATACATCTGAAATATTGCATGTCTTCATCCACATGTGTGAAGAGGAGAGAGGACATATTACAGGTGGCTGAAATCTCTTTTGACCAATGTTGACTTTTGGTGATTGGGCATTGTTGATACTTGATTTGACTTGGGTTTTTGCATTGTTTTGGAGGACCGAATTTATTGGCATAAGGATCAAGGTTTTTTGGTCATGTTGACTACTGTTAACTATAGATTTTAGACTAGGTTTGACCGAGTTTCTTGGCGCTGTTTTGACTAAAGTTTGACCAACATTGAAGGATGAGTTTGTAAACTGTTGATTGAATTCTTGGACGACTGTTTTGACCATTTATTTGTACTGGTTAGGGCACATTTGACTGCTGTCGACTTGGACAAAATTACAGACTTTGAATATTGACCAAAATTGACTTTTGAGGCTCATCATTGGTTGGATATTGATTCGTCTCTTTGGATAGTCAAAGGTTGACTTTGACTCATTGTTGAATTTGGATTATTGTACTCTCTGTTGAACATTTAATGACAATCTAATAAGAAGAAGAATTTGAAAGGGTTTTCCCCCTTGTGGTTTTTTTCCCTAGTCTTTGACCAATCTTGGTGTCTCTTGTTATTGCTTCAGATTGTCCCTTATTGTACATTGCATTTACTATTCTATCTACAATTGCTATTGATTATTGGAAGATTGAATTGATTGCTAATTGAATTTAAGAATTGGGCTAAAGTAATTGTAACAACATAGAACAATGGAAATTTAACATGGTATTAGAGCTAAGGTGAGGAGCAAGCCCAAAGAGACAAGAGACAACAACAATCATATTTGAAAGAAGCTGAAGGAGTCTATTTGATTTGGAAAAGATGACTACCTCTTTCTTCAAGGATAATGAGAAGCTAGGTGATTCATCGAACTTTGCTGCATGGAAGATTAGGCTAGAAGTTATATTGGATGACAATGATGTTTTGGAATATGTGCAAGGAAAGATTCCTGAGCCTTTGGAGAATGCTCTCGTAGCCACCAAGTCCAAGTTTAAGAAAGGTGAGATCAAGGCTAAGAAAATTATTATTGATGGTTTGCAAGATCATTTACTTGTTTATGTTGGTAATTTGAAGAAGTCCAAGGATATGTATGATAAGTTGGTAAGGATGTATCAAGTCAACAACTTGAACCACAACCTCTCCTTGAAGAACAAACTCAAAGAAATGAAGATGAACGAGGGCAAATCTGTGCAATCCTACATCATGAGGGTATCTCAACTAAGAGATCAACTAAGAGATCAACTGAAAATAGCTGGTGAGCTTGTAACTGATAAAGAGTTGGTGATGATCACTCTTCAAGGTCGTCCTCCTATGTGGGAAACCTTCATTACTACCATAAGCAACAACAACAAACTCCCAACATTTGATGATCTCGTTGGACAATGTACTCAAGAGGAAGCTAGGATGATTACTCGTGGAAGAATTCAAAAGAATGAAGGAGAGCCGCCTTTGTTGCTCAAGACAAAAAGAGGAAAGGTAGAGGAGGTCCATCTAATTCAAGGAAGTTTGGTCTAGCTCCAAGGGATTCCAATAGAAGAAAAACAAGAAGAGACAAGGATATGTCAAAGATTGAGTGTTATAATTGTCACAAGTTTGGCCACTATGCTCAATATTGTCGAGAAAGGAGGGATGCTCCAAGGTCAAGATACAACAACAATCGTGGCTTCAACAATAGCAGGTTCAATAATAAAAGAAGAGATGATAGAAGAAGAAGAGATGCTTTGGATGATCGTGACGAAGGCCATCGTCCTCAAAAGCTATGTTACTTGGGAGCGGGAGCGACCATTTTCAGAAGCTCCCGGTTTGGGAGCGAATCCGGGAGCGATTTTTTAA
>APFE030362143.1:104224-134075 GCA_000404065.3 Pinus taeda
TCTACATGTGGCCCTTGCCACGAGAGTCTCCAGGAGTATAAGCAGGTCGTGGTGGTCTTCTAGGAGTCTCCCGCACAAACCGACGACCAGAACTAGAACCTCCACGTGAGGGTGTAGATGGAGGTGGCGACAGCAAAGGAACAAGACTCGGACCTCGAGCACTGCTACTGGATGGTGGAGGTGGAGGTGGAGGTGGCATGGAAGCATCATCTTCATCCCTTACAAGTTCCTCTTCCAGTGCTTCAATATGTACAGTGCCATCCTCCAAATTGTCATCCTCTGGGTGATTGTCCCAAATTTTATATGTGGGATCCTCATAAGCCCGATCACAGTAATGACTCAACAACCTCAAGTTGTAGTGCACATAAACCAAGCTTTCTGCTCGGTTTTCATTGAGTCTGTTCCTTTTCACATTATGTATGTAGCTGTAGGTGCTCCAACACCTCTCTGCAGAAGAAGTATTTACAACCTGTGAAAGAACTTTTTTTGCCAATTTTGGCAAAAGTCCCTGCCCGCCATATGTTTCCCACCATGTGAGAGTATCAAATCTATCTCTGTCATCCATTGCATGAAGTTACCATACAAACTAGTGCCACTGAAGTATCTGCCTATTTCAAGGCGCACAGCTGCACATTCCTCCCTGTCAGGTATCAATTTTTCTAATGCTTCCAAATATCCTCTAGTTACCTCTGGATCTAAATGGGGTTTGACCCCACCCCTGCTGCAGGTTGGCCCAACCAAGACGTAGAGTAGTATTTTGGCGTAAGGATATACGCCAAGCAATGTAGTGGAAGATTAAGTCTATTCCACCGTTCACACACACAATCGTGAATCAGTATGTACAAGTCGGGATCTCTGTTATGAACAATATCTTTTATTTGCCCCAACATGGTGTCCATTTGCTCATACACCTCGCCAATCACTGGTTTGTCTGTATCTGCAAACCGAATCATGTGATAAATGGGCTTGGTGAAATCCAAAACTTGCCTCACACTTGTCCAAAATTGGCCATCAAGAGCGGCCTCCTCCACCATTTTCAAAACCTCCCCTGTCAGCTCCATTTGTAGCCCTTTCCTTCAATACCTGCCAATGTGGACTTGATACCATGCTAGCCATTGACTCTCTTACCTTCAAAAGGCGCTTGAAGGTGAGGTAATAGCTATCAAATCTCGTCTTCGCAATCTTCAACAACTCCAATCTCGAGTGACTGCGGAAAAGGCCATGGGTATTGCTATGATTTGTAATAATTTTTATCATTTTTTTGCCTTTTTTGTACAAATCACCAATCCATTGGTATTGTTCATTTTTGTTCTTGACAATATCATGCAACAGAAGGTTCAATGTGTGAACCAAACATCCAGACCAAAATATATTGGGGTATTTATCCTCAATAATTGCTCCCGCTGCCCTACAATTAGCAGCATTATCAGTGATGACTTGGATGACTTTGTATGGCCCAATACGGTCAATTGTTTCAAGTAATGCTTCTGCAATGTTGATGGCAGTCCTGAACTTGTCTGAGTAATCATGTGTAGTTAGAAAGATGGCACCACTAACAGACACAGCAAGAACACTTATCAATGGCTTGCCTTTTACATTTGTCCATCCATCAGATACAATGGACACCCCATGCTCAGTCCAAGCACTTGTCATTCTATTCAAAGAATGTGATATTTTTGCTTTTTCATTATCAAGGCCAACGGTTCTTGCCCTGTCATACCCAGGGCTCTTGTATCCTTTAGGGGCATCATTTATGGCCGAAACCATTTCGTGCCAATAAGGTGAGCGAAGAACGTTGAATGGTATCCCACATGCATAGAGAAACTTGTAAACCTTTGAATCCACATCATTCCTACACCCCTCATCAAGGAAATCTGATATGGTTCTACGCTTTAAAGATGATGACCCTGTGCCTCCATATCCACTGCCTTGGGAGGATGCGGAAGGAGCTCTTTGTGATTGTGAGCTTGGTTCAAAGAAACCCCTTGATTTTTTTGATTTGTATTGGGCTTCCTCCTCCTCCCTTATGTATTTGGCTCTAACCGCTGTTGACACCGCTGCACAAGTTTTGATTCCTATTTGTTTGTCTCCATCCCATGGCCTTTTCCCGCAGAGGTGTCTTCTAGCACGGGTATATGAACCTGTGTAATCAGTGTTGCAATGGGGGCAATGAAATTTAGTGGTTCCACCCCCTCCTGTTTCAGCCCTGTGAACATATTTCCACAATGGGGTTTGGTCTTGTTTAGTTTTTTGAGGGTCTTGTTCACCCTCCTCCAGCTCCTCCTCACCGGGGTTTTCACCAATTTGATTTTCTCCAGCTTCTTCATCCCCCTCTTCAATTTGCCCCCTCCGTTTCCTACTCTCCAGCACCATAATAACCATAAAAGGGACCAGGAAGAGGAAAATGCCTAGAAATATAGTCAGGTCCATGGTGTTTGATGTTTGTAGGGTTTTGATTCAAGAATCTGCAAATTAATTTAATTTATTGGGATTAATTAACTTAATTTATTAATTTAATTCAAATTCATAATTTTAAAACTCAATAAACTAAATTAAATTGACTAAATTACTACCTAACTAAATTTAAACTAGCTAGATTAGCTAAATTACTAAGTTACTTACCTCTGCAGGCTTGCTCCTCGCTCCTCGCTCTTCAGCACTTGCTCCTTGCTCCTTTGCTCTTGCTCTTGCTCTTGCTCCTCAGCCAAGCTCAATGTTTGATAATGAAATTTTTTTATGCCCTTTGGGCTTTTAAAACAATTTTTATTTTTTATTTTTTATTTTTATTTTTATTTATTTATTTTTTCGTTGTTGCTGTTAAATTTAATTTTTTTTTGGGTCCGCGGAATTTTTTTCCACCGACCCGCTCCCGGCGCGGTTCAAATCGCTCCCCGGAGCGATTTTTTAAAGCTCGGGAGCGATCGCTCCCCAATCCCTCCCGGGCTTTAAAAAGCGCTCCGGGAGCGACCGCTCCCTAGGTCGCTCCCGAAATCGGCAGGGAGCAAAATTTTTTTGGTAGGGAGCGCGCTCCCGAAAATCGCTCTCGTTCGGGAGCGCGCTCCGGAGCCGCTCCCGCCCGGAGCGCGCTTCGGGAGCGGGTTCGATTGGGGGGGGGGCGCTCCCCCGCAACTATGCTCAAAAGAAGTCAAGGTGTTAGTTTTTGTAGCATCGGATGTGTTCTAGCCATGAAATTTGGTGGAGGCTAGAATACATGAGATCTCCAAAACCCAAAAATCATTTTTGGAAATTTCGCCTAGAAGTGTCTCAATTAGATTATTAACTGTTTTTTAAATATTTCTTAAGTCTAAACTTAGGGAATATGGTTAATTAATCAATATTAATTAAGATAAGGCGAGAATGATCTAGAAACTCCAACAGATCGATCCAGAGATGATCCTAGCCATCGATTATGTTTTAATCTTGGTCGTTGGTGCTCCAACAATGGATTATAAAAGGAGGTCTATGTGGTGATGGAGACTACACTTTAGCAGTTCGATTTCTTGGCAAATCGATTTCCAAAGTAGCAGTAGTCAGTTGTCGGAGAGAGCCAAAGATCAAAGCATTGAGTGGGGGGTAGGGACAATGATTTGGAGAGGTAGCAACAAGAGGGTCGAGTTATCCTTGTGAGGCAACACAGAGCTCTGCGTAGGACCTTCAGAGAGGGCAATTTGATTTGCTGGAGAGAAAATCGTTCTCAGATCCAGAGGCCAAGCAGAGGATCTAGAGGGCCAAAGAGACGAATTTCTCAGCAGCAGAAGGCAGAACGAATTCATCAAAAACCAGTCAAAGGCTAGACGTCATAGTGATTGCACATTTTAGCTCAGAGGGTGACACAGAAGCTTCAGGAGGCCTAGTTTTCTGTAGGCAAGTTGTGCCGAGATTGCTTGTGGAGGAAGGGTAAATTCCCTTCAATAATTTTGCCCAGATTTTCTTACTGTGGATTGCTAGTTTCAGTAATCCAGATTGTACTTAGATTTTCACTACTGGATAATAATAAAAACCCTTGTTGCTGCACCAGTTTTCCCGCATTGGGTTTTTTTGGGGACATTTGTCCAAAAATAGTTGTCTCATATTTTATGTGCGCTAGTATTTCTTAGTTTCTAGCGCATTTTTTTCCGCAATATTTTATTTGTGAATGTTGTAGTGTGTTTATTTCGATATTTGTCGTAGCAGATAAATTTTAAAATTAACTAACAATTAGGAGAAATAATACCAGTTGCTGCAATAGGATTCGGTTTTGGAATTTTCACATAAGGAACTCTAGGTATGAAAGTAATGAAACTGCTAGTCAATTTGAATATATTCTTATTTTTGCCCTTTCTAGTTCTTCCCCTCTGGATTCGTATGATAATTGGTTGGTAGATAGTGGGGCTTCTAGACACTTCTTCGGTATAAGAAAGTCCTCTCAAATTTGGTTGAGAGGGAGTCAAGTTTGAAGATCATTCTTGGAGACAATTCTTCATATCCTGTGAAGGGCTTTGGATCTATCAAATTTGATTTGGACTCTGGGGAATCTATTCTTCTTCATGAAGTAATGTATGTTCTGAAACTAAAGAAGGATTTGGTATCCATTTCTGCCTTGGAAGACAGAGGGATGAGAGTAGCCTTCATAAGAGGAAAATTCCTCATCTGGCCGATGGAATCCCAAATGAGGGATTCCTTTACTTTGGGATCTAGAGTCACTGGAAGACCTCTGCTGGCAATGGTCCACAACACGAATCATCAAGGTGAACTATGGCACCGAAGATTGGCACAACTACATTATGAAGCTCTACCAAAATAGAAGAAGTTAGTCTCTGGGATTCCTGATGTTCAAGCTAGTCACGATGGATTATATCTAGGCTTTACCGGTGGAAAGAAGACAAGGGGACCATTCCCCTCTAGCAAGAACAAGACTAATGACATTCTCCAACTCATTCATTCTGACCTATGTGGACCTATACTCGCACACTCTTTTGGTGGCCATCTCTACTACATAACCTTTATTGATGATTTGTCCAGGAAGACATGGATATACTACTTGAAGCATAAGGATGAGGCCTATGATATGTTCAAGGACTTCAAGGCATTGATTGAAAATCAAACAGGGAAGAAAATCAAGGTCTTCAGGTTTGAGAATGGTGGAGAATATACATCAAATGAGTTTGTTGAATTTTGCAAGCAAGTTGGGATCAAGAAGGGAAACTATGGTGCCCTATAATCCCAAACAAAATGAAGTGGCTGAAAGAAAGAACAGGTCTATTGTGGAAGTTGCTTGAGCTTTGCTCCATGATCAAAAGCTGCCGAAGTTCCTTTGGGGAGAAACAACAAATACAACAAAATATTTTGAAAACAGGGTCCCTCATCAGGCTTTGGACAACAAGGCTCCTAAAGAAGTATTCATAGGTGTGAAGCCCAACATTGGACATCTTAGGATATTTGGCTGTCGCATATATTTCCATGTGCTGAAAGACAAGAGGAACAAGTTGGAAGCCATTGGAAGGAAATGTACGTTTGTTGGGTATTGTGAAAATTCAAAAGCATTTAGAATATATATACCTGGTCAAAGGAAGATTGAGTTTAGTAGGGATGTAACTTTTGATGAAGATGTTGCCCTTGGAAAAGAAAGGGACCTTCCTTCGCCTCCTCCTCCCTAGAAGAAGGATGATGATATGGATATACTAGAAGGTCCTTTTGTACCAGAATTTGAGGACATTATTGGTGATCCCATGGAGCCCATGGATCCTTTGGACCCTCCTCCAAGTGATCCTCCTTCCAAGAAGAGACCATTGTGGCTTCGAGATACATTGTAGGATGCTGAGAGACACATTTCTGCTAAAGAGACCTTTACAGAAAGCAAGAAACCTTGCTAATATTAGGGATATGTTGTAGCCATGAGCACTATCATTCAAGCTGAGCCACCTACCTTTGATGAAGTTGTGAAAAAACAAGTTTGGAAGGATGCTATAGCTGAGGAGTATGAATCAATTATGAAGAATGATATATGGGATGCCATTTTGAGACTGAAGGGAAAATCAATTGTAACATTGAAATGGCTTAACAAATTCAAACATGTAGTTGATGGAAACATTGAGAAGTATAAGGCAAGGTTCGTAGTTCGAGGGTTATCCTAGAAAGAGGGAGATGATTATGATGATATATTTGCTCCCATTGCTCGCTACACCACCACTAGATTAATTGTTGCCCTTTCTGCTAGTCAAGGATGGACTCTTTACTAGATGGATGTAAAGTCGACATTTCTTCATGGCATACTACAAGAAGAAGTTTACGTTGAGCAACCATAAGGATTTGAAGTGTAGGACCAAAATATACATGTTTGCAGGTTGAATAAGGCATTATATGGCTTGAAGCAAGCCCCTAGAGCCTGGTATGCTTGTATTGACAGTTACCTGGTGAAGCTTGGATTCATGAGAAACAATGCCGACCGTAACCTCTACTTCAAGGTGGTCCAATTTATGCTTTTGATTTTGGTTTTATATGTTGATGATCTATTCTTAACAGGTATTGAGGCCTTGATGCTCGAGTGTAAGAGGGAGTTGGCCTTTGACTTCGAGATGAAGGATCTCGGTATGATGCATTATTTCCAAGGATTGGAAGTTTGGCAGAGACTTGGAGAGATTTTACTTTCTCAAGGAAAATATGTCGTGAAGTTACTGGAAGGATTTGAAATGACAAAATGCAAATCCTTGACCACCCTGATGGAGATGAATTTCAAGAAGTTGTGCAAAGATGCTGCTGGACCTGACCTAGCTAATCCTTTTGAGTATCAACAATTGATTGGGGCCTTGATGTTCCTTGTAAATACTTGTCCGGACATATGCTTTGTAGTGAACACCTTGAGTGAATTCATGACTGAGCCACTCCATGCACATTGGGTTGCCGCCAAACACATTCTGTGATATTTGCATGGGACAATTAACCTTGGTTTGAGATATTCTATCAGAGATGTATGACTGCATGGATAAACTGATGCTGATTGGGTTTGAAAAATTATCAACAGGAAGAGCACATTAGGGCATTGCTTTAGCTTGGGATCCACTATGATATCTTGGGCGAGCAAGAAACAAAAGTTTGTAGCTAGCATGATCGAGGCAGAATACGCTGTTGCTAGCATAGCTAGCTATGAGGCAGTTTGGTTGAGAAAGCTCTTTGGAGAGCTATTTGAGCAGGGCTTGAATACTATAGTGATATATTGTGACAACAAGAGTGGGATCCGATTGGTAGAGAGTCCCGTATTTCATGATAAGTACAAGCATATAGAGATCAAGTACCACTAAATTTGAGACATGGTACAGAGAGGAGCCGTAAGATTTCATCACATATCGAAAAACGAGCAAATAACAAACATACTCACCAAGGCTTTGCCGAAAGGGAAGTTCTTAGTCTTCAAAGAGCAACTTGGACTAATGGATGTGACCCTCCCGGGTAAGGGTCTTGACTGATCAAGAACACTGAGCTATGCTCTTCCCCCTATTTGAGCTCACAGGGAGAGGAATTGACCCTGAGAGCTCCTAGGCTTGAGGTATCTCTAGACAATAGGATGGTTGTGAACCTTACCCTCTCTGGTAAATAGTATCTCGCCTATTGTCACCATAGGGTGTGCGTGATCCCTGTCATTTATGACAACTTAGGTATCCCCCCTATCATGATTGACAGAGTATACCCTAATATAAATCCTATTGACAAGCAAGGCTTGTTGAGATCGCCTCTCGATTTGGCCAGTGGGTTGAGATGACTTGAGTTGGTGTGATCATTGCATAGCAAGTGGTATCTTGCTCAAGTATAGAGGATGCACGTGTTCTACCACTTGACTCTTCTAGGTCAACTTGGGAAGATCAATAGACATTGGGATGGTTGTGATCTCTACCCTATATGGCAAGTTTGGTCTCACTTGTTGACTAGACAATAGGATGGATGTGATCCTTGTTGGTAGATGGATCTCGCCCAATTGTCACTGGACGATAGGATGGATGTGATCTCTACCCTATATGGCAAGCTTGGTCTCGCCTGTTGACTTAATAATAGGATGGATGTGATCCTTGCAAGTAGGTGGATCTCGCCTATTGTCATTGGATAGAGGGTTGTAGCTTGAGCTCCCTCATGATGTCAAATTCTTCTTCTTTTATATTCAAGAACATACAACAGATAAGCAGAGATGAGCAGAGACAACATTTGTCTTGATGATGACGAGACATTTGAGATGATACATTTCACTTTTGAAGCAATTTTCATTTAATTGTCAAATCCTACTTGAAGCAATTGTATTAACTTTGTATCTAATTTTCATTTTAGATCTCTCTAAAATTTACTTGCAAGCATAAGCTTGGTCAATAGATATTTATGCCAATCGTCCTCAACGATCATTCAGTCTCCCTAAATTTGAGTTTGGGACAAAGGTTAAAACAAGTGACTTTGCAGTTCTCTTGAGGTCGATTCCCTTGTAGGAAAGAGGGCACACGAGTTGTATTGAAGTCCTAAAGGGGTATCGTTAATGAGGCCTGTTGCTACACAGACTAGTAGGCCTAATATATGGGCTAGAATTAGAAGGCACAAAAACAATTTGGACAAAGGCCCACTGTCACCACAACCCATTTCTCCTTCTCTTCTTGGATTTTCACCAACAGGAGGAGTCCCAATATGGAGGAAATCACCTAGGATGATGCATCAATGATGAGGTCTGTAGTGATTTCCAAGGTCCATTCTAAGGAGAGGCTCAATCTAAGGCTCTCTTGCTTCAATGAAGCTTAATGGCTCTCCAAGAAAGACCTAAGGGCAGGAATCAAAATCTAGGGATTTATGATGTTACAATAATGTTAGGTATACCTAGAGTCAAGATAACTAAAGTGGAATAGGAACTTTCGATAAGCTCTATTAAATGAGCAATTGTCTCCAAGAAATGTGTTGCTAAAGTTCAGAGACCTAGGTTGGGTACACACGAGACCTAGGGTGTAGGATTTACTATGAGTAGGACCGATATGGGGACTCTAAGCTTTGATGGAAGATAACAAGACTAGCTTTCAATATCCGAGCTAGGGCTTGCTTTTTCTCACAAAGGAATCGTTGAAATCGCGTGAAACTTTGAGGATCTCCAAGAGAGACAACAACGTAGAAGTTGGTCCAAACGAAATTGTAAGATCAACTCTCTAAGAGATTTTGCATGATGCCCTAGCAAGGCTGTTTAATTAAGAGGCCAAAATTTTAGGAGGAAGAAAAATGATGAAATGAAGGGTGACCACCAAAAATTTCTTGGACTAGTGTCTTCCCTTTGGGCTATGGAGCCTTTATGATTAGAAATTTGGAATAATTAATTCGTTAAGGAGGTTGAAAAATGACACCCTATCACCTATTTCTCAACAATTACCGACCCAAGATGAATGGACATTCATGGAAGAAAAAGAGATTTCAATCCACTAGGAACATTATTCTATTGTTATCAATGAGTAACACGCACAAATTTGCAATCTAATAATCTTCAACAATGATATTCAATATTTAGGGCATAAAGGCAATAACCAGTTGCATAATTTCCACACATTAGACATTATTCATAAGTAAAATTCTTCAACAAAATTCACTTAAAAGATAACAAGAGATATATCCAATCCAAGATCAAAACAATGGCAAAAGGGATAGCGCCTGATCGATGTGTTTGTGCTGTTCAATTGTCGTCATCAGCATGATTTCCAAGATGTTATAATGTAAACCCATTCTGCATGTATATGATGTAAATAATCTCAGCAGATCTGTGTCATGTATGTAATTGCCTAGGTAAAGCTACTTTTCTGGTGACGATCTACATTCTGGAAGGTTTTTTTTCTCACCAATCCATTCTCGGATGGTCAGTGGAGTTTTCCTTTAGTCTTACCCCAAAGCCGGAATTGATTTTGTCACTGGGATCTTAGAGGAGTCCTAGTGTTATAGATCGAGTGTACGTAAAAGTGATTTGGAAATAATCTTAATTATTTGGTTAGGTTATTTTATTACAAATTGCTTGGTCTGCTGGATTATATTTGTGTCACGGAAATGGGTAGTCTGTGAGGGTCTATTACAAATGGGTTTTCCCCCTTATGATGTAAAAAATATGAAAATCATGATGTAAAGTGTTTTGAGGGTTAGAAAAATAATTTATCCCCTCATGTTAATTAATTAAATTTTCTGGCCAAAAATTACTTAAAATCCGAAGCCATAAATTTAATTAATTCTAGGTCCTAGGTAAATTTAAATTCTCCAAAGGCGAACTTCGTCGGTCCTTAAAAATTAAATTTTAAGAGGCCCACAGACTAAGGTAAATTAATTATTTTGATAAATTTTAAACCTTTGATCCCTCGGGTTAAGTCAAAGATATTTTTTTGGGGAAATTAACTCAAAAATTTAATTTGAGTTAATTAAAATGCATTTAATTGAAAAATTTGAATTTCCCCAAATATTTTAAATATTTCGATGGTTGAGATTAAAAGAAATTTTAATCTTCATCGATGGTCGAAATTGCTTTGATGAGGGTCACTTGAACTAGCCGTTGAAGGATTTATCTTTAAATAGCAGGTCATTTGTCAGTTCATCCATCTGATCTCTAAGTCATGTGCTACGCTAAAAGCTATTGTATAATTTTTCCTCGATAATAAAGAAAATTTTCAGGGTTAAATTTCGCTGGTGTTACTCTTCATGGAAATACTGTAAAATGTATTGTTTTCATGCATAATTTTTTTTAGCCATTGATGATAGCTTCTGAAGAGTGATTTGAGTACAGGTATCATGCTCAGTCGCTGGAGTTTAAGTGATAATTTAAATTTTGAATATAATAGCAGGTGTTTCTATTTATTTGAATTTTATTATCATTTTTGCGCTCTATTTTAATAGTTGGATTGAGTTTTGCAGGAAAATATTGATTTTTAGATCCTTGGGCGTTAGGGGAAGTTTTCAGTGGGATCAGCCCACTCCCGATCCGTGTTGTTTGATAAGATTTTTAGCGGTGATATACGAAGGGTTTCGAGCTAAACACTTCCTTTAAAATGTTAAAATTTGAATTTTGTGTGATAAATCTGGCTAATGAGAGCCTTAGGTTATCAGATTTGGGAGTGGAGTTGGACTCGTACTCCTCAGATCTGATAGGTTTACTATTCTTGTGCATAGATTTGTAATTTTTTTTGGTTTTCTGACTCGGGTTTCTGGTTTTTCTTTGTGTATCTGGGTTCTGAGTATTTTTGTTTTTAGGTACAGGTTGCAGATCTGAAAGAGAAGATTGATTTGAAGCCAGATCTAGACTTTGGAGGGTAAGATTTAGCGCCTCAATACCATTTTGCAGGGGCATTATTTTGCAGTCCAAGGGTTTGAATTCTTTCTTTTTAAATCTTGAAATTTTTTATAAGGGTTTCACTTATAAATCTGAAGCAAAAGTTTAACATTTTAATCAAAATTTCTGGGAAATTTTCTTAGGTTTTTTTGCTACCAATTTTTTTGTTTGCTGCGTATTGAGCCTCCAAAAATTTTCAGATTTTTTTTTTTTTTTTTTTTTTTTTTTTCGTGTTGTCTGCATTTTGGGATTTCTAAAAAATTTTCGAAACGTTTTTGTTGCTTGGGGTTTTTCGTTTTCTGCTGCAATCTTCTCCCTTTTGCTACAAATTTCGAATCATTTGCTACCCGCCTTTCTCTATTGCATTCCCCTTCGCTGCACCTGCAAAACCCTCCACAATCCTTCCCTCATCCCTCTACCATTGAGTCTCCTCCTTTACTGTTGCTCCATTCCTGCATTAAACCCTTGTTGCTCGACCTGCTGCGTCCAACTCTTCTTTGTTGTCTTTGCTTATCTCCCGCCTTCGAAACTTGCACTTTGTTTTCTACGTATCCTCAGTCGCCATCCATTCTCCTTGCATCCCTCTTTGCCCCTTCCTCTCCTTCTCTCGTAGACCTGCAGTTAACTCCTCAACCCCCACAGCTACATCCCTAACACATGTCCTCTAGTTGTGTCTAATCTTCATCTGCCACCCATTTCACCTTCTCAACTTCGATCTCTTCCTTCCGCTGTCAAAGCCCTGCATACGCACAACAAACAACAAACATTTCAAAAAAATATTCTTTTTCCTTTTGTTGTTGTTGTTGTTTTTTTATTTTTTATTTTTATTTTTTTTATTTATTTATTTCCCTCGTTAGGGTTTTAGGTTAGTCTTTTTTTTCTTTTAAAAGAAATTTGATTTCATTTAAATAAAACTTTGATTAAAGTTCATTTTAGTTTAAAATTCTTTTGTTTATTGTTTTTCGAATTTTTAATTTTTGATTTACATTTTATCATTTTCTTTTACTTACAATTTTGATTTTTTATTTCCAGTTAAAAAACATTAAAAGACATAAAAAATTCGAAATTTAAAAAATCTAATTTATTTATTATAATTTTTTTTTATGACTTTAGAATTTAGAATGAAATAAATTTAAGGACTTGCACTCTCCATTAAATGTTTTAATGTGGCCTGTGGCCCATTAAAATTTTAATTTATTAACCCTTTGTTTTATTTTACTTCTTCATTTATCACATTAAAGTTATTGCCTAAGGAATAATTAAAATTCTAATTTAAAGTTCCTTGGTGTTTTTGGTGATTAAATGCAATTTTTGTGATTTCTCTGTTGTCAAAAGTGATATATGTTTTAAAAAATCATATTGATTGTTGGAGGAAGATAATTGTTGCTAGATTATCTTGCATGCTAAAGTTTTGGGCATTACAATTAATTGTTCATGATCGTCGCTTTGCTACATTTATAATTTTGCTTTGGATAATTGGTTTTCATTTAGTCTATGGTTAATTGAAGATAAGGCAATGGTCTATAAGCATTCATTTCATCTTATTTATATTAATTGTCTAATCTATCCATCTCAGTTGACCAATATTTGCTCTAAGTTCATCCTTAAAATCTCCTAGAGCATGTGCTCCACAAACTATCTTCATCCATTCACCTTAGGGACTACCCCCCTTGACTTGTCTAGGAGAGAGTCTAAACGAAGTGAGTAAGGATTAGAGTGACAACCCTTAGTCTGAGCATTGTCGCGGTGCCTAAACACTTTGTGCGACAACATTTTTTGGTCGTTTTCGGGGACAGAGTTTTCCGTCCTTGGATCTTTCAATATCTTCTCATCGTTTGATCTTTTCATCTTCGCTCATTCATCTTCATCTCATTTTCATCATATCATATTCTGTGTCTATGTTAGATTTTTGTCCGAGTGGCGACTCCACTTCCTTCATCTTCTACTGGGGTGTGTACTAGGAGGAACCCAAGCAGTTTGGCTAATCCTGCTTCGGATCCTGAAAGGGCTCTCAGAGCTAGATTACACAAGCTCTCTTCCCATACAGTCCTTGACAATCTCGGTTAGGAAGCTCTCCGTGACATCCATTCACTCTTCTTGAATCCTCTCGTTTTAGACATCATGGATATCTATCAGCGTCTTAACTTTGCTAACATCCAGGGTTATCCCCATAACCTTCCTAATACTGGTCTAGGTAAGCTACTCGCTTTCCATGGAAATAATGCAATCACTGTTAAAAATCATTTATATGCTTTTCAGACTTGGTGGGCTAAATTCTCTCAGACTCAAAATTATGAGGATGTGCAAATGAAATGCTTTGTCTTAACCCTTGAGCAGGATGCTATGGATTGGTTTGGGGATAGGCTTGATCATAGCATTGATTCATATGATTCCCTCCTTAATGCTTTTAAAGGGAAATTTGGTGATAAGAAAGAAGATCGATTTCTAGCAAAAGCCATTAGCACCATTAAAAAGAAAGAAAATGAGACGTGTGAAGAATTTAATAGAAGGTTTAATGGTATGCTTAAAGAGATATCTATTGATTACAAACCAACTGAAAAAATGCTTCTAGAATATTATCTTGATGCTTTCCATCCTGACATTTCTTATGAACTAAGAAGGTCCAAGCTTGGTGACTACAAGGCTTGTCAAATCATAGCAGAAGAGCTGGAAAAAGATAAGAAGGCTTTTGACAAATCTGAAATTCCCGGGTTTGATAAATCCGCTGTTAAATTAAAAGAACCTAAAGAAAAAAAAAGGAATCAACAGAAGAATTTATGCAAAAATTGCTTAAGACGTTAGAAAATATGGAGTTAAATCAAGCTAGGATGATTGCTGATCATGCTAAGGAGATAACTACATTGCAGTCTAGGTTGATTCAAATGGAAAGAGCTCAAATGCAAAATCATCAACCTAGGGGCCAGGATAATAATAATAATCGAAATAATTGGCAGAAAAAAGGTCAAACCAGTGAGCAGAGGCTTCCCAATCCTCTCGAAACTAATAATGTTGTGGAGGATACCCCACCTTACTGTAGGGCCCGTGACAAGCTTCATGAAGAAGCTACTTGTCCTGTTATCAAAAGAATTATACATCATGAGATACTTCAAAAAAATAATCAGATAAACATGGTTGGTAAAGAATATCATTTATCGCACGAGAATTAGGAAGAGGTCAAGGGAAATAGTTAGCCTGTCATACCTTTCACATCTTCATATAGCATTAATAATTTTGGTCAAGAAACTGATGTCTTGGTTAAACTTTTTAGTGAGGAGCCTCCTCCTAAGCGAGTTCTTGAAATTGCTAAGGACAAGGGGCTAACCTATCAGAGGAGAAGTCAAAATGATAATCAAGTTAATTCTCGAGGTTTTAGTCCCGGATCAACTTCTGGTATGAATATTGATTTAGAAGGTTGGTTTAATAATTCTAAAGTTTGGTTCCTGTCACCGAAATAGTGAAGATCCCCTCCCAAAAGGTCAAGTTACTAAGTGCTATTGGCGGTACCTTGGTGAATGCAACTCAAGAGGAAAGTCACGAGGCTTTCTACCAGGATGCTCCCGTATATTTGCAAAGTATGGAATCTAATAACAAAGGGCATTCTCCCTTTTTCATTACTTTGTTTGTCAATAATTATCGATTATATAACTGCGTGCTTGACTCTGACGCTTCCATTTATGTGATGACTAAGAGAGTCATGGAGCAGCTTAACTTAAGCATATCTAGGCCTTACTATAACATATGTGCCATGGATTCGAAGAAAATTGAAGTTCATAAGTTGATTAAGGACTTACAAGTCCATCTGTCTGTCTACCTTGATATCATGATTGTCATGGACATAGTTGTGGTTGATGTGCCTAATGCTTGGGGTATGCTTTTGTTTAGGAAATGGGCCTCTGATTTAGGAGGAAGCATTCAAATGAATTGGTCATATGCTACGATTCCTTCCCCTAATGGTCAAGGATTTCTTAAATTAAACAAAGAGCTCGAAAGGAGATTCCATGTCGAAGATCCTAAAAGTCCCCATAATGAGATAATATGTGAGCAACCTAACCTTGGGAATCATGCTATTTTTTCTAATTCGATCATACCCATAGAGGTCAAGGTTGATAAAAAAGAGGGTGATTTAAAAGATAAGGTTTGGCATTTATACTTTGATGGTGTAGCACCTAGGCATGGTAAAGGTGCGGGAATTGTCGTAAAATCTCCCATTGGTCATATTTTCAAATTTGCATATCGGTTAGAATTTGAAGCAACCAACAATGTGGCTGAATATGAAGCCTTGAGTATTGAATTGGCAAAAGCTTTAAAAGTTAAATCGATAAGTATCAAGGGTGATTTAGATTTAGTTATCATGCAAATTAAAAATAAATTCACATTTAAAAATCAAAGATTAAAAAATTATAGGAATGTTGTGTGGGATACCATGGAGTATTTTGATGCCATTAACCTTGAAGCTATCCCAAAAGAGAAAAATTGCTTAGCTGATGAGTTAGCTGTTGTTGCTTCTACCATGCGGTTATAATTGAAGATAAAACTAGGACGGATATCTCAGATAAGTCTGAACATGGGCAGACCTTTGATAATGAAACACATGTTATTTAGTTTCTAAATAATTTGGATAAGTTTCAGGGTATTTAGGTAAATTCTGCGGAAGATGGATCCAAACAGCTTAATCTTCAGAGAAGAGTCCTACCATATGCACGATTGAAAATGGCACATCTGAAAAGCAACTTATAGATTTGCCTGAAAGCAC
Organism: Pinus taeda; assembly: GCA_000404065.3. Taxonomy (NCBI): domain Eukaryota; kingdom Viridiplantae; phylum Streptophyta; class Pinopsida; order Pinales; family Pinaceae; genus Pinus; species Pinus taeda. The sequence continues at coordinate 120,268 of APFE030362143.1, forward strand.
GCAAATGCTCAGCGTGAACTACATTGAACATATCTAATGCCATGGGGCATCCTTTGTATTGTATTCCTAACCGTACCCTTTTTATTTCAATATTTTATTTTGTAGGCAGACTAGTTAATAAAAGAAGAGCTTATATATTTCCCGTGTGATGTTATATGATGATTTTGGATGGACACTACTTATGTTATATTGTGTGTTGCATGGATGCAGATTCTGGATTATCACATTCTCCCAATGCAACAATGTGTCCTGAAGTAGAGCTAGATGTTGACCACTATGTGTCAATGACCCATTGCAGTACACCTCCTTTTTTCGCAAAAGGGATAGCACTTGATTGATGTGTTCATGTCGTTCAGCTATCGTCATTAACCTGATTTTCAAGATGTTATAATGTAAACCCATTCTGCATGTATATGATGTAAATAATCTTAGCAGATCCGTGTCATGTATGTAATTGCCTAGGTAAACCTATTTTTTTGTTGACGATTTACATTTTGGGAGTTTTTTTGTCTCATCGATTCCTTTTTGGATGGTCAACAGAGTTCTCCTTAAGTCTGACCCTAAAGTCGGAATGGATTTTGTCACTAAGATCTTAGGCAAGTCCTAGTGTTATAGATGTAGTCCATGTAAAAGTGATTTGGGAATAATCTTAACTATTTGGTTGTTATTTTATTACAAATTGCTTGGTCTACTGAATTATTGTGTTGCGGAAATGGGTGGTCTGTGAGGGTATATTACAAATGAGTTTTTTTATGATGTAAAAAATATGAAAATCATGATGTAAAGTGTCTTGCTGGTTGGAAAAATAATTTGTCTCCTCATAGGTTAATTAATTAAATTTTCTGGCCAAAAATTAATTAAAATTTTAAGCCAAAAATCTAATTAATTCTAAGTCCTAGGTAAATTTAAATTCTCCAAAGGCAAAATTCGTCGGTCATTGAAAATTAAATTTTAAGAGGCCCAGGGACTAGGGAAATTAATTATTTTGATAAATTTTAAACCTCTGATCCCTGGGGTTAAGTCAAAGTCAAAATTTTGGGGAAATTAACTCAAAAATTTAATTTTTGAGTTAATTAAAATGCATTTAATTGAAAAATTTGAATTTCCCCAAATATTTTAAATATTTCGACAGATGACATTAAATGAAATTTTAATCTTCATCAACGGTCGAGATTGCTTTGACGAGGATCCCTCGAACTAGTCGTTGGAGGATTTATCTTTAAATAGGAAGTTATTTGTCAGTTAATCCATCCGATCTCCGAGTCGTGTGCTATGCTAAAAGCTCTTATATAATTTTTCTTGGATAATAAGGAAAGACTTTGGGGTTAAATTTCGCTGGTGTTACTCTACATGGAAATACTGTAAGATATCGCTTTCATGGATAAGTTTTTTTTTAGCCATTGATAATAGCTTTTGAAGAGTGATTTGAGTATAGGTATCTTTCTCAGTCGTTAGGGTTTAAGTGATAATTTAAATTTTGAATGTAATAGCAGGTATCTCTATTTATTTGAATTTTATTATCATTTTCTCGCTCTATTTTAAAGGCTGGATTGAGTTTTGTAGGAAAGTCTTGATCTTTAGATCTTCGGGCGTTAGGGGAAGTTTTCAGGTGGACCAACCAACTCCCGAACTATGTTTTCTGAAGAGCTTAGCTAAAATCGCTCTGGGCTTATCATAAGATTTTTAGTGGAGTTGGACTCATACTCCTTAGATCTGATAAATATACCATTATTGTACATAGATCTACAATTTTTTTTTGGTTTTCTGACTCAGGTTTCTGGGGTTTTATTATTATTTTTTTTGTATATCTGGGTTCTGGGTGTTTTTGTTTTCAGGTACAGGTTGCAAATCTGAAAGAGAAGTTTGATTTGAAGCTAGATCTAGGCCTTGGAGAGTAATATCTGGCCTCAATACCATTTTGTAGTTGAAGGGTTTGAATTTTTTAATTTATATTTTTTTGTTTTATAAATTTGGAATTTTTTTTATAAGGGTTTCACTGATAAATCTGAAGCAAAAGTTTAACATTTTAATCAAAATTTCTAGGATTTTTTAAGGTTTTTTGGCTACCAATATTTCTGTATGCTACCGTATTGAGCCTTTAGAAAATTTCGGATTTTTTTTGTGTTGTCTGCGCTTTGGGATTTCTAAAATTTTTTCGAAATATTTTGGTTGCCTGGGGTTTTCCGTTTTCTGCCCCAATATTCTCCCTTTCACTGCAAATTTCGAATCATTCGCTGCTCGTCTTTCTCTGTTGTATTCCCCTTCACTGCACCTGCAAAACCCTCCACAATCCTTCCCTCTTCCCTCTGCCGTCGAGTTTCCTCCTTTACCATTGCTCCATTCTTGCATTAAACCCTCGCTGCTCGACCTGCCGCGTCCAATTATTCTCTGCCATCTCTGCTCATCTCCCTCCTACGAAACCTATACTTTGTTTTCTGCGTATCCTCAGCCGCCGTCCATTCTGCCCCCATCCCTCTCTACACCTTCTTGTTCTTCTCCCGTCAACTTGCAGTTAACTCCTCAAATCCCACAGTTACATCCCTAACACGCGTCCTCTAGCTGTGTCTAATCTTCATCCGCTGCACATTTCACCTTCTCGACTTCGATCTCTCCCTTCCACCATCAAAGACCTGCATACGTAAAACAACCAACAAACATTTCAAAAAACATTTCTTTTTCCTTTTTATTTTTTTGTTTTGTCTTTGCCTATGTTTTTTTCATTAGGGTTTTAGGTTAGTCTTCTTTTTCTTTCTTCTTTTAAAAGAAATCCGATTTCATTTAAATGAAACTTTGATTAAAATTCATTTTAGTTTAAAATTCTTTTGTTTATTGTTTTTCGAATTTTTTATTTTTGATTTGATTTGATTTTAGATTTACATTTTATTATTATTATTTTGTTTACTTGCAATTTTAATTTTTTATTTTCATTTAAAAAACATTAAAAAACATAGAAATTTCTAAAATTTAAAAAATTAAAAAATCTATTTTTTTGTGACTTTAGAATTTAGAATGAAATAAGTTTAACGACTTGTGCTCTTACATTAAATATTTTAATGTGGCCTATGGCCCATTAAAATTTTAATTTATTAACCCTTTGATTTATTTTACTTATTCATTTATCACATTAAAGTTATTGCCTAAGGAATAGTTAAAATTCTAATTTAAAGTTCCTTGGTGTTTTTGGTGATTAAATGCAATTTTTGTGATTTCTCTATTGTCAAGAGCAATAAATGTTTTAAAAAATCATAATGATTGTCGGAGAAAGATAATTTTTGCTAGATTATCCTGCATGCTAAAGTTTTGGGCATTTTACAATTAATTGTTCATGACCTTCGCTTTGCCACATTTATGATTTTGCTCTGGATAATTGGTTTTCATTTAGTCTATGGTTAATTGAATATGTCAGACCATGAGATAACTCCTCAAATGTAATCGTATTATTCATTCAGGTCGTTCATTATTATATACAGGAGGGAGTGACTGTTAAGTTCATCTCCCGATGACTCTCCATTTTTTCTATTATTTATTTACACTAATTACAGTTGCTCAACCAATCCCTATGATTAGGTGTCAACATTCCCCCTCTTAATCTGAAGGGATGTTGGTGAGTCTAGGCATTGTTCTGAATCTTTTAGGCTTTTCTTTTCCAAGCACTTTGGTGAAGATGTCTGCAATCTACTCATTAGTGGAACAATGGAAAAGATGGATTGTTTTGGCCTCAACATGATGTCGAATGAGATGGTATTTTGTATTGATGTGCTTTGTTCAATCATGGAACTTTGGGTTCTTGGCCAACTTTATTGCTGAGGTATTGTTAATCATGAGTGGAGTTGATTGTACTTGTTTTACTTGCAGATATTCCAGAATTTTCTTGAGCCACACGATTTCTTTTGTTGCCTCAACTATTGCCACATATTCTGCCTTTGTTGTGGAATCTGTTGGAACTAATTGTTTGCGTGATCTCCAGGGGACAACTCCTAGTCTAAGACTCGTAGCATAACTTGAAGTAGATACCCCAGTTTCTTTGTCTCCATCGAAGTTTGAATCAGAGTATCCTGTCAAGTTGAAGTCGTCCACCTATGTATACTTGATTTCAAAGTCTTGAGTTCCCTTCAAGTACTTTAGAACTCTTTCTTCAACAGACCAATGTCCCTCACAAGGCTTTTGCATAAACATGCAAAGGATTCCAACAACAAACAAAATGTCTGGTGTGGTAGTAGTTAGGTAGTTGAGACTTCCTACAAGCTGTCCATACTTTGTTGCATCCTCAAATTCTTTTTCCTTCAATGGATGTGAGCTTTAAGTTTTGTTCCATTGGAGTAGTTAGAGGATTGCATTCAGTCATGTCAAACCTGCTCAACAGATCTCCAATGTACTTCTTTTGAGAAAGGAATATGGACTTCGGACGTTGAGTTACTTCAGTACCAAGATAGTAATGAACATAGCCCAAATCGGTCATTTCAAAACCTTTCCTCAATTCCTTCTTTATGGATGCAATGTAGCTCTCATTGTTCCCTGTCATCAAAAGATCATTTACATATACCACAAGATATACAACTGTTTTGACAACCTTCTTGACAAACAAAGTTGTATCATCAAGATCGTAATGTTTGAAATTGAGTTTCAGAAGATGTTCAGTTAGTTTTTCATACTAGGCTTACGGTGCTTGTTTGAGGCCATACAAGGATTTCACAAGTTTCCATACTTTATGTTCATGTCCTTTTCCAACAAATCCTTTAGGCTGCGACATAAAAACATTCTCTTTTAGATCTCCATTCAAGAAATCCATTTGATGGACTTCCCAACTGTTTTGAGCTGCTAGGGCAAAGAGTGTCCGGATGGTAGCCCATTTTGCTGTGGGGGCAAAAGTCTCCTCATAATCGACCCCTTCTTTCTGTGCAAAACTTTTTGCCACAAGCTTGGCTTTGTGCTTGTCAAGTGAGCCATCAGCTTTATACTTGTTCTTGTAGACCCACTTGCAGCCAATTGATTTGGTTCCCAATGGAGGATCAACCAGCTTCCAAGTGCCATTCTTTATCAATGCATCATACTCCTTTTGCATTGCTTCTTTCCATTCATCATGAGAAGCAACTTCTTTGAAGGAAGTTGGTTCAAAATCTGTAGACAAATTCAATTCACAATCATAAGAAACATTCATATCAACAAGCAAAATTGAATGGATCTGGATGTTAATTGGAAATGGCTGCAAAATTAAGAGGTTTATATGCAACCAATACCATTCACAAGCCATTTACCGCAAGCATGCCAAAATGGAGCTTCTTAAACCAACTGATACTATATTTGCAACTTATTACATTTTGCTTAGACGGCTTGTGGAAATGAAAGAGGCTTTAGTTACCACAATTATTAGTGACACGTAGGACTAGTGGAGGCTATCTACCTCAGACACAACTGTAGAGGTGAAGAGGTTGGTTTTGGATGATCAGTTTTGGGCTAATATCAAATTTGTTATGGAGTTTATAGAGCCAATCTGTGATATGCTTCGCTATGTAGACACAAATTGTCCATGCTTAGGTGAAATTTATGAGAACATGGACTCTATGTGCGAGAGGATCCAATCCATCATAGATAGGAAAGATCCTACGTTATGGCTATAGTTGAAATCATTTATACATGGGTGGTAAACTAAACACCCCACTTCACATGGAAACCTATGCAGTTAATCCAAAATGGTATGATCCTACAATAGGAAGAAGACCTCCTTCCGAAGATAGAGAGGTGGTGAAAGGGTTTAAGACTGCTATTAAAAAAAATCTATGGTTCTACAGAAGAGGCTTCTAAGATAATAACTCAATCTGCCCAGTTTTCATGTGGCCGAGGTGTCATTGGTTCACATGATGCTTTGAATGATAGTTGCAAGAAGAAGGATCCGATTGATTGGTGGTGGCTTCATGGTGTTGATGCTCTTGAGTTGCAACAATTTGAGATATGATTACTTTGACAGGTAGTTAGTTTCTCATCTTGTTTTCGTTTTATTTAATTAATTTAATTTACATACTTAACATTGTCTTGACTCTTTTCCTAACAATTTTCCATTAACGGTTTTCCATAGGATTACTTGGGCAGGTAGCTAGTTTCTCAGCGTGTGAAAGGAATTGGAGCACATATGCTTTCATCCATTCACTGAAGAGAAACATGGTGGGACCAAAGAAGGCTGAGAACTTAGTATACTTTCATAGTACACTTTGTCTCATATCGTGTAAAGACCCAGCGTATAGGGAGGGTCCTTTCAAGAGATGAGACCAATACACAGATGATGCTACATGTGTGGACGAGGAGATACAACCAGATGGTCTTATTGAGCTACCTCCTATTACTATGGATGAACAGGAGGCTCCAGATGAGAGTGATTCGAGTGATCCCTCTCTAGAGAGCTTGTTGACTAAAGATCTTAGTGATGTTGATGACATGGCTTAAGGAAGCCTAATCTTGTTCATTGTTCAGTTTCACTTTTTTTGGAATTTTGAAAATTTGAAATTTCTATAGTCTATTTCATGTTTGGAAATGCCTTAGGGTGAATTTTGAATGTAGTATGACAATGGACATATACTTATGATTCTAATATCTATTATAATGAGTAACAACAATATGTAAATTGCAATTTCCACTTGATATCAAATTTGAAATTTCATAGTGAACGTTCTTGTTTAAGTCTTTAAATGATCTATTTTTCTTGTTGTAAGTTGGAAGATTTCAAAATTCACATATATTATAATTTATAAAATATATAATATATATAGATTATAATATACCCTCGACAAACCCACATATCCTATTTCAAAAAGTGACGCACTCGTCCCTGCACCTGTCCCTGTCCCTGTCCCTGTCTCCAAACCCATGTTTCCTGGCGACATAACTCTATATGGATCTAGAGTAGGGCACCTCCCACCCATCAGACTACCTCCTAGCTTCAAAAGAGTAGCCAAAGTTCTATTTGGAGATTCTTTCTTTTGATCTTGGATGGTGGGAGAGTAGGGGTCCCATTTTTATACATCCCCTCCAGGATTGTACAACTTGATCCCGCAATGGAGCTAAAAATTTCTGACAGTGAGCCTGCACCCTGGTTGCCCCCTTTGCCCTCGGTCATTGGGACTAGGAAACTTTGATATCATCCTCGTTTCTCTCTCTTTATTATTGGAATTTGGCACCAAGATGTCCAGTCTTGGAATCTCTCTTTGTATCTCTACACATACAACACTATTATATATCTTTTGGGTTTGGTTTTAGTTAGACCTAGTGATAAGGTTAGCTAGATTCTTATCTTTGCTGCGTTTTTTCTTTTTCTTTCGTTGTCTTACTTTCAGCATTACCAAGGAGCTACTTTTGCTCTCCTACTATGCATTCACACTAGATGTATCTTTTAGCCCCTTTGACTTACCTTTGTGGTCGCTTGTCATACATTAACAAAATAATCTTATCTCATACTATCTCTCTTGTACTTACACTAGCTGTATCCTTGAGTTTCCATTGACCTACTATTGTGCTCATTCGCTGGACATTATTAGAATTCTCATATCTTATGATATTTTGTCTTACAAAAGGTTGTGTATTCTTTTTTAATTCTTGTGGTGAATTTATTATACTGCTTCACTAACAAACATGATGCACTCTGCTAGCACTTGCAAGTCTGCTATTGGCCATTCCAGAACATTAGTTCCATCATATTGGTTAAAGATTGAAATGAAGTTTTTTTAATGAACATTTAATACACCAATACTCTAGAGTCTATACTACCAAAATAACCAAGATTAATGCCCTATTTTATTTTCTCCAAGGAACTCACAGGGAACTGAAGGAATTTTTCCCCACCTTCGTGGATGGCATCCCTAGTAAACATTGCTGAATAGACTAGTGTACATCATTGAGGGTATAGTGGGCACCTGCTGGCGTAAAACTAGCCAAATGCTCAGCAACATTGGCAACAGCTGATTGAGCTGTCCCCTCAGGCTGCTTAATGCCCTATTATTCCAACTGATCATAAATTTCAATTTTAGAAACCTGGATTCTTGTCTTTTGACCATCATCACTTTGCTTCCTGTGTATCATCTGGAAAACAATTGGCCTTTCAGTCAAATAAAAATAACAAAATTGAACGGTAGATGCATGCCTAATTCAGGCAGTATCTGTTTATCTGTGAGTTTGAAAGTTAAGACTCTAGGGACATCTTGTTAGTAAATTTGTCATTAAATTTCATGATCTTTTTTTGAGAATGTAATCATTCCAATTTAGAGACACTACAAAAGTAATAAATTGAAACTATTTGATTTTTAGATCATCACAGGTCTCACTTTATTTCATATTTCAAATTCTATAGAGAAGGTTTGTTGAAGACTTAGAGTCAGTCAGATGTGGTTTCAACTTTCAAGTCTTTTATATGAAATATCTTTGCTGCTTTTGTGAAACGATGTCAATATGTAAATCCTTTTATGTATCTTAGAATTGGCCTTTGAGGTTGTACTATAGATCCATTTGAACTGATATACTGCCATGATAATGATACTCCAATGGAGCCCCCGAAAAAATGTTGTAATTCTTTCACATATCCTGGATAAATATAGTAGGAATTCCTTCAATTTTTTTCATGGAAGATGAGTTTTGATTATAATTCTCTTGTGACATTACAGAATCAAGCACACATATATATTGGATGATCCATTTGATGATCCCCCACAACTTGTGGAGCTCATCCCAGAAAGTTCTCCAGAGTTGAGACCCCCTGAGGAGGTAAGTATACTTGTTCATGAAGTGTTGAGACTGTAAGAGTGTGCTTTTATTACTGGAAAGGTCAGTTAAAATGAGGTGATTGTGGGATCTTTCTAAATGAATATTGCCTTGTAATATATGCAGTTGATTTCATTTTCATTCTCTAAAGTAACTCATATTTAGTGTTTTGAGATGATTCAATTGAGGATAGATATATACTATCTATTTTGGTAGTATAGATCAAATTATTAGATCTTTTAAAAGCTGGACAGTGAGGCATATTGTTTTGTGGAGGGTGAAAGCTTAGAAGAGGACAATATAATTTTCCAGTAAAAAAAATGTATATAAAATACCTATCAAAAGATAATAGACTGAAAGGATTAAGGATGTAATGTATTTTCCAGTTAGAGAGTTTATAGTAAATTGGAGCTGTAGGATTGGATAAAGCAGAATCTTTTTTTCTATAGTCTTCATTATATGGTGTGAAAATTTACAACTATTGCAGCAACTGGAAATTATTCTTCTAACTGATTAATTGTTAAGCAGTTTATTTGCTACGACAAACAACAAATAAAATCACAATTGCAATATTCACCATAAAAGTGTTGCGGAAAATAAAATGCTGGAAATTGAGAAATTACTAGCACACAATAATTCTGATAGTTATTTTTGGACAAACATCCCCAGAAAAACCTAATGTGCGAAAACCAATGTCATGTCCCTTCCTAAATAATTTTGGAGCAGTATTAATTTCTGCATTTTGGGGCCAATTTTGGAGGTGATGGGGGCCCATTCTATTTTATTAGGAGGCTAGACTTAGGAGAAGTTATTTCGATGTGGTTAAGTATACGTGGGGGCCACCCATACTAGGGGAGTACACATTCCCTAGTTCGATTTGCATGGAGGGGAAACCGATGGTTAGGTGAGGGACAGATGATGGAGAGAAAATGGAGGGAAAAATGCTCCACGAAATCTATGTAATGAAGACAACTCTCCTCATTTGGATATCTTATCTTTTGACATATTGAACTCAATCTTAGTTGCTCGCGCTGCTTAGCCGGGTTACTGTGTTGTTTAGCACACGAGTGTCTTCGAACAAAGATCTCAACTCTTGCTTCGGTGGACTTCGAGTGCAACCTTAGGATGGAGTTCTTCTTCATCTTAGTTTGTAGCAGCAGCAGGAAGACGAGTTACATCAAGTTATAGTCAAGTTCTAACAGTAGGGAGACAAGTTACAACAATTGTAGTTGAGTTCTAGCAGCAAGGGAAGTAACAACAATGAGGCTGAGTTACAACTGCAGGGAAAGGAGTAGCAGGATGGCCGTGTTACAGCAGCAGGAGAATAGTAGCAAGGAGGCCGAGTTCTAGCAGTAGTGCAGAGCAGGGAGAGTAATAGCAGCGCAGGGACTGCGTAGTCATTTGAGTGAGAGTTGTTGGGGCAACATTATCTCGGGGATTTGGAGTTGGGGAGTTGGGAGATCATTTGGAGGGCCAATTGAGGAGGATTGCTGGAGCTGGGAGTGCATAGATTGACAAGATCAGTGACAGCAACGAAATTCGTATTTGGAGGAGGGCCAAGTTGTGAAGGGTCAATTTTTGATGGTTGGAAACAAGGGAAATCCTTTCTGGGTTTTTGGCAAGGAGTACGCTCCTAAATTTATAGAATTTTCTGGGTAGATTTGAGGGGTCAAACAGGGGTCCCAACATAGCCAGCAGCTAGAGGAGCTAGGGGGAATTTGGGCCAAAATTCTGAGGTCAACATTTGGCCAATTCCTTCGTGGGCTATTCTGGGTTTCTTGCATAGAGGATTGGATTAATTTCCCAGATTTTTTTGAGCAACAAGGAAGGCTCTAACAACAGATCATTACCTTTTTGGGCAGTGACAACGCAACTCTTGGGCCGGATTACCGACAGATTTGAGGGTATTCCATTGTTCGTTTTGGGCTTTTGCTAGCTTGCCTAGAGCAAGCCTAGGTGCACACATTCCAACACCTTGTTGTACACCTCTTCCCATTTAATAAAATGAGTAGACAAAGCAGTTTGGTCGCCAAATTTGTGGTCTAATTTAATTTTACGATGTTGTTTTATTGCTCGCTTTGCATAAGTATTAAATAATTAAATATTAATTAGGTTAAATAGTCATTAAGTTAGGTGAAAAGGCATGTCTAAAAAACATGCTCATTCACGAAAGGTCACCTGCTGAGGTATAAAAGTAGGTCCTCATTGTAACATTCAAATCATCTTATATCATCTTATACAATTATATATATTAATAAATTATAATTTTTAAAATGCATTGTGTATTTTTACGATATTAAGTCAACAAGCTATCACTCTTTTGTGCTTCAACATAGTTTTTATGCTTCAGTGGTATCAGAGCCATGACACACGATATAATCATGCGGGCCTTTGAACGTAGTTTGCCGCACAATATGCCATTATGTTCACATCTTGATTACGTTGAACAGTTTAGTATTCAAGAAGCATTTCAACGATTAGAAAAATCATTTGTAGAAGTTAAAGCATGTAAAAAAAAATCGATAATAAGGAAGAGAATAGTGACAATGAAGAAACGAAACAAAGGTGAAGCAAAAGAAGAAGTTTATGTAGATACCAGAAGTCAACTTAAAGCAAGAGTCACTGAAAAATGTTTCGATTCAGAACTCCCCACAGTGGAGACTGCTGAAATTAATTTGGAAATTGCAACAGATGAAGTGAGGAAATGCAGTGGTTGCGGTGCCCCACAACCCACACTTTCAATCGATGGCTTGAAAATACAGGTGGAGTATAAACCTTCCAAGAAGAAGAAAGGTGAGCAAGAGCAGCACCAAGAATTTAAGGAAAAGACAATTGTTAATGCAGATATCATTCTAAATCTCCTGAAGAAATTAACGGATGAAGAGTGTGAAATGTTGGGTTTCGACCCTAGATACGCTCGTCCAGACTAGATGATTCTGCAAGTTCTCCCAGTTCCTCCTCCTGTTGTTAGGCTTTCTATCAAGATGGACCCTACGCTTTGGAGCAAGGACGATCTCACCCATGCGCTTGCCACGATCATTCGATACAATGATAGTCTAAAGTTGCAAGAAAAGAATGGGAGTGCGCCTCATGTTCTTGTCGAATTTATCAATATATTGCAGTTTTCTGTTGCTACTTAATGAATAATGACTTGCCTGGTATTCCTAGTGCAACACAGAAATCAGGTCGGCCTATCAAATCCATATATAGTAGATTGAAAGCCAAGGAGGGTCATATCAGGGGAAATTTAATGGGAAAACATGTAGAGTTCAGTGCGCGTACTGTTATTTCCTATGATCCAAGTCTAAACATTGATGAATTGGGGGTGCCTCGGAGTATTGCACTTAACATGACATATCTAGAAGTGGTGATTGCACATAATATAGAGAAAATGAGGGAGCTTATTGCGCATGGACTTCATCCACCTTCGGGCAAAACAGGGGCCAAATGCATTATTAGAGATGATGGGAAGAGAGTCGATTTGAGATTTATGAAAAATTCTATTGACCACCATTTAGAATATGGGTTCGTTGTGGAGAGGCACTTGATGGATGGGGACCTTGTTATTTTCAATCGGCAACCCAGTCTCCATAAGATGTCCATCATGGTGCACAGAATAAAAATTATGGCATACTTAACATTTCGATTGAATTTGTTAGTGACAACGCCATAAAACGCTAGTTTCGACGGGTATGATATGAACATGCATGTACCTCAGTCGCAGGAGACGAGAGCAAAAATCATGGAGTTAATGATGGTACCAAAGTGTGTTGTCTCTCCCCAGCCTAATAGGCCTGTTATGGGTATTGTCCAAGACACACTCTTGGGTTGCAGGAAGGTGACCCAGAGGGATACTTAATGTGGTGCGAGCATTTTGATGGGACTGTGATATCTCCAACTATTATATAACCAAGGCCCATCTGGACGGGCAAGCAAATATTCAATCTCATAATTCCAAAGTAGATAAATTTGATAAGATACTCCGTCTGGCATTTAGACTCAGACACTGAAAAAGGATTTATCACTCCTGGGGATACATGTGTACGGATTGAGAAGGGAGAACTTCTATCGGGCACACTTTGCAAGAAAACCCTTGGAACCTCTTCTGGAAGTCTGATTCATGTGATCTTGGAGGAGGTTGGTCCAGATGCAGCTCGTAAGTTCTTAGGTCACACGCAATGGTTTGTTAACTACTGGCTACTACAACACGACTTTACTATGGGGATAGGAGACACAATCATAGATGTTGCAACCATGCAGACGGTTGATGAGATTTTAACAAAAGCAAAGTCTGAAGTCAAAAATCTTATTCAAGCTGCTAGGAATAATAGTTACAGGCCTTGCCCATTGGGTCAACAATATATTGGAATCACTATCAAGAAGCCACTCCAGACGTTTCAGTTGATGAATGATGTTTGTTACAAAAAGGTGATGTCAGTTGCTGGCAAACATCAAGTTTTGGTCCTTGTGCATTCCAGAAAAGAAACAACAAAGATAGCGCGTGCTATAAGAGATGCAACTCTTGCAAATGACACACTTGGATGCTTTCTGAAGGAAGACAATGCCAGCCGGGAGATTCTCCAAACAGAGACCAAATTAGTGAAAAACATCGGCTTTGAGAATCCCATTCCTTTGTTGTCTATGTCCAACGAGATTTTAGAAAAGATTATCAAAATTTGCACACACCATGTCGATCACCCTTCGAGTCCCATGGAGACCCCATATGATGTTGAACCATGGGATGTGGACCTTGTCAAGGTAGATCGTTCGACGCTTTTCAACTTGCACTCGCTGCCCAAATATCTGCATATCAACATTCTATTCGACTTAGTCTACCGAACTATTACCAATGAAATTTCGGCTTGTAAAACGCTTGAAAATGTGCGAAGATTTTTCAACATTAGAATGAGCTCACTCCACCAGAGCAAGAGGCATAACCTTCGATCAACATGCGTCTCGCTCAGTAGGCGTGTCAAAACCAAACCTTTGCGTTGCCGTTTTGGTTCATATATATATATATATATACACGTTATAGTTAATTATATATAACATAATTATATGATTAT
>APFE030362143.1:134552-169795 GCA_000404065.3 Pinus taeda
AAGGGGCTATGTTATGAATATAATTCATAACAATTAAATAAATAAAATAAATATAAATATTAAATAATTAAATATTAACTAGGTTAAGTAGTCATTAAGTTAGGTGAAAAGGCATGTCTAAGAAACATGCCCATTCACGAAAGGTCACCTGCTGAGGTATAAAAGCAGGGCCTCATTGTAACATTCAAATCATCTTATATCATCTTATACAATTGTATATATTAATAAATTATTATTTTTAAAATACATCTTGTGTATTTTTACGATATTAAGTCAACAAGCTATCAGTCTTTGGTGCTTCATCATAGTTTTTATGCTTCAACACTATATTTCCTATTTTGGAACATTACAGTGGTATTAGAGCATAATCTTGGCCCAACTGTGGGAAATTAGCCAGAAGATCATGGAAGCTTTGGGTATGAGTGCGCAGTGATGGGGGAAATCGAAGACAAACCCATGGCTTTAGGGAAATCTAGTATGCATAAATTCTGGGGTAGAATTCATTGGGATGACAAGAGGTTGGCCCAGTTGAGCAGGGTGGCTTTCCAAACCCATCGCCACCCTTACAACAGAGACGTTAGAGGTGAGCAGGTCATGGTGGTGCAACCATCTACATCATGTGGGGAAATTCGACCAGATTAGGGCAACAGATCTTCTGAAAAGGAGCAGGTAGGACAAAGATGGTTAGAGAGTGAGACCAGGGGGCACTTTTGCTGGTGGAGACCTGGCTTTAGATATCAGGAGCCCGAGGAGGAGGTTGAGCATGGTGCTGAGAGCCCCCCACAAGATGGTGAGGAGCACATCGATATACTCAGTGTGGCGCAGGAGTCACCTTTATTAGAGACCTCTTTAATAGCCCCAGTTGACACCTTGGTGGAGAGGATAAAGCCTACACACATAGAGCCATCTGTTGAGGGGGTGCCACCCATGGACGAGATGCCAACAATTGCTAAGGTATCTGGAGCCGTGACCGAGTTTTCAGGTGTTAGATGCCCATGACGGTTCCATCAATTTCAGGCCGACCTTCTAGCATTAAAAAGGAAGGCCGTGTTAGTGTGAGAGGCTATTTTGTAGCAGAACGAGGAGCTGGAGGGCATGAGAGCAGTTTGTACTGAGTCCACAACCAAATTGATTCACGTTGGGGAGCGGTTGGATTCCCTACTGGTGCAGCTAGAGTGCACGTTGGGGCGTGAGAGTAGACCTCTTCGAGCATACATAGATGGGACTGGCACCACTGTGAGGTTACCTTTACCCATTGGACAAAGAGAGAGAGAGCGACCTAGTCAGATTTCATGTGTCGACTAGGGTAGTGAGATGAGACGACCTAAGTTGTACAGGGTACAACACCCGCATGCTGGGGTTGTTCTATGTGCGGGAGTTCATGCATTTGATCCCTCTCTTGGGGTTGGGTGGCGAGAGATTTTGAGTTGGTACCCTGTGGAGTGTGCTATGGAGATGGTGGTGGACCTGGGTTTAGCTCAGCAGGAGCTTCCAAGCACTGGGGATACTGGTAGCGCAGACTGGCATTGGGTTTCGGGTGGGACTACTTATCATTTCTTAGGTATGCCGGTTGACTACAACTGGGATGGTGCAGTTGACCTAGCAGTTGAGCATGCACATTCGCTAGGGGAGTCTCGGTCAACACCAGTGGCCCACCAGTTTATGGATAAACTCTTTTGGCTTTCTTGGTATGACATTTGTACACGGGATCACTGGGTGATCAACATACTCTGGCGAGTTTTTTGGAGGAGGTGGCATTGGCAGGCCACCAGACGGTGCCTTGTATGGCGCTGGGGGCTCTTCACTTTTGTGTGGGGCACAAAGGACATAGAGGAGTGGAGCAGTGGTGGCATTACTGCTGACACATAGGGAAAGTAACTTCCCAGATCCCTCGAGGGGGATTTGGAGGGAAGATCCATTCATTAGCAGGGATAATGATGCGATGGTTGAGGTGATGATACTGATCGGGTGTGGCCTGAGATGTAGAGACATAGCTCTAGGCCATCACATCTAGGGATGTGTGGGAGCATCTTGCGTTGAGCAGTGGTCTACCGATGGGCATGGAGATGCATGGTGGTGTGCTGTTGTGTGTTGGATTGTGTTGTGGAGTGGGAGTGCCTCACATCGCATTGAGTACATGCGGGGAGTGACACAGGCGAGAAGTAGGCTGGTATGAGATGGCATAGTTGTAGTTAAGGGTATCCAACAGTCTAGAGGGGTAGGCCGCAGTGTACAGTGGCATGTCCAAGAGTAATGGGATGATCGGTGGTATGCAAAGGCGTATAGTGCTGCACAACGAGGTCTTGGAGTGTTGCCTCTAGGGACACTTAGGGACGTAGATACCAGGCATAACTTTGGGTGTAGTTCACCCAAGATCGATGAGGACACGGATGAGCGTTACTTGATGGTATCCACGGGGACTCACACGCCTGACCCTCTTCTACATCACTTACATGAATGAACGACTTGGTTGTTGTCCTTTGACACTTTGGCCATGAGCAGCAGGGGATGGGGAGCTCACCCAAGATATTTGGATGACACTTGGTGTGATAGAGGGGAGACTTCTCAGCGGGGGCATTTAGTTAGTGCACGAGTTGACAGTCACAGGTCGAGGGATGAGGTGATCACCAACAGGGATGGCATATCATTCATCACTGATCCTATGCTTGGGGAGCTGGTCATGGGGGGACATGTGTCACTCTTTCCACAGGGCATGTCTACACCAAGCATGAGCAGAGGATAGCGTGTACGACTGAGATAGTTGTCCAGTATGTATTTGAGTTCTTGACATCGTATCGACACATTCTCCAGGGGGTGGGTAGCTGAACCAACAGCGATGGTTGGTAGGAGCAGGATGGATCCGCATACATGGAGACGATTGTGCGTATCAGATACCCATCTATTGGTTGCATTCAGTGGGTATCTATTTGGCACACATGGTTTCCAGTGGTCATTAGTACTACACAGTGGCAACGATAGGACAATTTAGCATGCCTTAGATTAGTTCATGATATATGGAGCCTATATATAGGTGGCCTGCAGGGATTAGAGATGAGGGCCAGAGAGATTCCATCAGTTGTCAGGGCTATGCTGTACCAGGTCTAGCTATGGGATGCAGGGATTTAGTTGATCGATAGATCACTCGTGATGAGTAGAGTCGTGGCAAAGAGTGTTATAGTTCGCTCTTAGGATGACACGTGGGGGTTCACAAAGGGTTTCATCATATGGGGAGGCAGACATTTTCTATTGCTGCATAGGTTCAGAGTTAGATTTGGATGGGTCAGCCTTGGTGCCATGAAGATGCCTAGGCAAGATGTGTCTCGCCTCTTTCAGTATTCTACCATCGGGTCCCAGGAGAGGAGGATACTGTCTGCGCATGATGGGGAGTTTGACAGTCAAAGTAGCGCAACGTCAGAATGGTGGCACTACTCTGGGACTAGTAGGGAACTAGGGCATCACCACTCTTCACAGCTCAATAATCTTTAGGGATGCGCCGACTACTGTAGGGGGAGATCATATAGATCTTCCATTGGGCTTTAACGAGTCACTGATGGAGCAGGGGACTTTTGGTACTTGCACCGGGCATGATAATGAGTGGAGTGAGGGGAGCTTCATGTTGGACACGATGGCATGGGATCCTGGTATTGAAGGATTCTTTCATATCAAGACAATGCTGAGGTCAAGGACGATTCAGTGGCACATCTGGGACCTCGACACATGTTGCAGTAAGAGTGGGGAGTAGCTGTTAGAGATGATGCTCATTCAGGCATTGCTTGAGGACAAGCGATTTTTGGTACATTGGAGGAGCTTGTTGGTTAAGAATGCTACTTGGGAGGGCGAGCACACACTTGAGCGTCCAACACTAAAGTTGCTTGGGGACAAACAACATTTGGGAGGGGAGGATTGTCATGTCCCTTCCTAAATAATTTTGCAGCCATATTAATTTCTACATTCTGGGGCCAATTGTGGAGGTGATGGGGGCCCATTCGATTTTATTAGGAGGCTAGACTTAGGAGAAGTTATTTCAATGTGGTTAAATATACGTGGGGGCCACCCATACTAGGGGAATACGCATTCCCTAGTTCGATTTGCATGGAGGGGAATCGATGGTTAGGTGAGGGACCCACGGTGGAGGGAAAATGGAGGGAAAAGTGCTCCACAAAATCTATGTAAGGAAGGCAACTCTCCTCATTTGGATATCTTATCTTCTGACATATTGAACTCAATCTTAGTTGCTCGAGCTGCTTAGCCGGGTTATTGTGCTGTTTAGCACACGAGTGTCTGCAAGCGGAGATCTCAACCCTTGCTTTGGTGGACTTCGAGTGCCAGCCCTAGGAGGGAGTTCTTCTTCATCTCAGTTCATAGCAGTAGCAGGGAGACGAGTTACATCAAGCTATAGTCGAGTTCCAACAGTAGGGAGACAAGGTACAACAGTTGTAGTCGAGTTCCAGCAGCAAGGGAAGTAAAAACAAGGAGGCTGAGTTACAATTGTAGGGAAAGGAGCAACAAGAAGGCCGAGTTACTATAGCAGGAAAAGAGCAGCAGGGAGGCTAAGTTCCAGCAGCAGGGAGAGTAGCAGCAACGCAGAGCAGGGAGATTAACAGCAGCGCGGGGACTGTGCAACCATTGGAATGAGATTTATTGGGGCAACATTATCCCCGGGATATGGAGCTAGGGAGATGGGAGATCATTTGAAGAGCCATTTGAGGAGGATTACTGGAGCTGGGAGTGCATAGATTGACAGGATCAACCATAGCAACAAAATTCGTATTTGGAGGGCCAAGTTGTGAAGGGTCCATTTTTGACAGTTGGAACCAAGGGAAACTCTTTCTGGGTTTTTCTGGGGTTTTGGCAAGGAGTATGCTCCTAATTTTATAGAATTTTTTGGGCAGATTTGAGGGGTCAAACAGGGATCCCAACTTATTTAGCAGCTAGAGGAGCTAGGGGGTATTTGGGCCAAAATTGCGAGGTCAACATTTGGCCAATTCCTTTGTGGGTTATTTTGGGTTTCTTGCGTAGAGGCTAGAATTAATTTCCCAAAATTTTTTGAGCAACAGGGAAGGCTCTAACAACAGATCATTTTAGGTAGCAACACCTTTCTGGGCTGTAGCATCGCAACTCTTGGGTTGGATTACCAATAGATTTGAGGAGGGTGTTCCATTGGTCATTTTGGGCTTTTGCTAGCTTGCCTAGAGCAAGCCCAGGTGCACACATTCCAACACCTTATTGTACATCTCTTCCTATTTAGTAAAATGAGTAGACAATGCAGTTTGGTTGCCAAATTTGTGGTCTGATGGTCTGATTTAACTTTATGGTGTTGTTTTATTGTTCGCTTTGCATAGCACTGTTTTTCCTAGCTTGGAACATTACGACCAACACAACATTGAAGGGTTTTTATTATTATGCGGCAATGGAATTCCGAGTACAATGAAATGGACGCCAAACTGACGATCCTTCTTGAGAGAAATACTAGCGAAAATATTTGAGGGAATTTTCCCTCCTCCACAAGAAATCTTGGATCAATCTGGCTACACGAATTGAAAAACTCCGACCCCTTTGCACAAGTCCTTTGTCATCCCTACACAAGCTTTCAAACGCTCAACCCAATCTTGCCTTGAATCTGTGTTTAACTGCTTGCTGCTACTCTGAAAAGAATCCTTCGACCCTCTAGAAAATTATCTCAGACTATGACAACTGAATCCTTCTCTTGCTAAACTAAATCAAATTTCCCTCTTGAGGCTTTGCACAACCCCTGCGCAACCTCTTGAAGAAATAATATGACCTCCTCTCCTGACTCTTTGGAACTGTAAATCTCCTCCGGAATCACTATCTCTGCCCCTTTGCATCTCTTCTGGCTTGAACTCTCTTCCTCTGCTCAACCTCTGTAGCTGGATAGCTCGATCTGCCAAGGAACTTGCTCTACTTGCTCTCGCTCTGTGTATTCTCCATCAACGCCATCGACCTCCTCTTATAATCTCCAGTTGGATCACAAATGACCACGATTAAATTGTTATTGATGGCTGGGATAATTTATGAGTTGATCCGTTTGAGTTTCTAGAGAATTCTCACATTTCTGAATTAATTCCTAGTAATGAACTAGTTTTCCTATGTTAGACTTAGGAAAAATTTAAATGATAGTCAATTAATTTAATTGAGCTATCTCTAGGTGGAATATCCAAAAACGATTTTTGGGTTTTAGAGATCTCTTGTGTTTTAGCCTCTCCTCAGAGTCTGAGACTAGAATACCATTCGATGCTACAAAAACTAAAACTCCCTCTTAGCGAGGAAGGTGTTCTAGAGTTGCACTACTACAACCCCCTGTCTCTACATCATCTTCCCATCCACACTGTCGATGTTTGACAATTGCAACTACCTACCACTGTCCATCAACCACTGCGCTATCTCTAATTCATCTGCT
The DNA here is from genome assembly GCA_000404065.3 of Pinus taeda. Lineage (NCBI taxonomy): Eukaryota > Viridiplantae > Streptophyta > Pinopsida > Pinales > Pinaceae > Pinus > Pinus taeda. The sequence goes on from APFE030362143.1 coordinate 140,971, forward strand.
ACTGGTTGTAGTTGAGCCATGCTACATCTTTGCTGCTGCTGACATTGCACTGTACAACCTGTACTACTACCAACTTTGCATCTACTCTGCAACTCAACTAATACTCCTATTGGGAGAAATATTGAGGGGTGGGGACGGGGATTGTGAATCAATATTTTAAATTCAAAACTTCCAAATTTTATATTCTGAAAAATATACACTACTGTTATTAAGGCAATCTGCGTATGTACGCTACTTCAGAGAGAGACATCAACATATATCCAATTTACTGAGTTTTATGTATTCTATCAGACAATTATCTTCAATTAGTGCATTATTAGATTAATTACTTTTAGTATGCAATAAATAACATAAAGAAATCATAACAAACACACATGGAACACAAGGATTTTAGATGGAAACCCAATGTGAGAGAAAACCACCTCTGCTACTGTCTTTGTCTTCTTTCTTATAATATAAAGAAAAATATTACATTTGTACTGATGCAGATTCTTGTCTGTACGTAGGCATCGACCTGTAGAAGGATACAATGTTCTCTCGTTTTCCATCACCCACTGGAAGGGAGCTACAACCCCCTGAACTCGTTTACTGGCTCCTACTAGAAGGGAGCTCCTACCCCCTTTTTGAAAGCTGCTACCCTCAGCTCCTTGTGGACTACTTTTCAGAATGTTTCAGACTGGATCCACCTGTCAAACAATCATCACACAACCTGTAGGCCACCTTTCATCAAATTTTCAAACTGGACCCGTATCAACCATAAACCTAGACAAACTGAAGCATTGAATCTGAGACACTTCTCACACTGTAACTCAACTGAAATTCTGAAGTATCAAGTCATTGAATGCAAAACCCAACCAGAAACAATAAATATTAAATTATGTACGTGACTGTACTGAATAAGGCTCGTGTATATACACATTTTCTCTGTATAACATGTGCATACAGATTTCAGAATGTTGAACACTAAATCCTTAGTCACTGAACAATTCATAGACCATTTCACCAACTACAAATCATTGAATCAATCACAAATTTTTTAGCCAATTATAGATTATAGACTAAGTCAAACTTTTGTGCCATTAAACTAGAACCATTCAACCTAAGTTGCACAAAATGGGGAAATGGAAACGAGTTTCCAAAACGGGAAGTGATACGAAACACGACCTCCCCAAATTTGAGGAAACGGGGAAACGCGAATATATATATATATAATATATATATATATATAGATAATATACATGTATATATATTAAAAATTTTAAAATTAATTATATATATGTGCAATCATAAAGCATTAATGATACATTATAATTTATTACATTTAAACATTAAGATTAAATTTATATCACATTACTCATGAGTCATGAATGATCACATAATGAAAATAAAAATAATAGGAAATCCAAAAGCAACCATTAAAGTTTAATATGACCAAGGGCAAAATCTCAAAAATCAGCCTTTATTTATATTAGTATATGAGGCTGCAAGTACAATAAAGACTATAAGACTGCAAGAACTATAGAGACAAAAGACTAATCCTCATTCAAAAATAGAAGCAGCACAATGCTCAACAGTGGATGGTGGTGCTGAAGAAGATGATGCACCAAAAACACCCTAGCTGAAACAACTGCAGTCTCCAAGAGAAACGACTTGCTGAATAGTGGGTGATGAGAGAATGAGACAAACAAAACACTTGATTTTTTGGAAACGTGGGGCTTGTACGGCCGTGAAACACGTTTCCGGCCGTACCACCCACGTTTTCCATTTCGGGAAACGTGGTGGTACGGCCGGAAACGCTTTTTCACGGCCGTACCAAACGCGGAAACGTGTTTCGTTTCCGTTTCCTCAAGGAAACGACCCCCCCCCCCCCCCCCCCCCCCAACGTTTCCTGCAACATAGCATTCAACCGAGTCACCTCAATCATGATAAAGACATCATCGACAGACAACAACAAGTAAATTAGATAACATGAATTGTAAACATCAATCATCAGACTTGTAAGCATCAATCAACAGATCAAACCCTAGTTTGTGTACGCGACTTCCACAAGGAATATCAACGTATGTATGCACTTACCATGCACAACGCCTGCGTACAAATCTGCACATATTGAAAATATTTCGCAGAATATATACGTGACCCTTAAGAGGTGGATTCGCTTATGTATACGACTATGCCCAAACATACCTGCGTACATATCTGGAAAACTTTCGTTGCAAACACAATATCACTTCCGCAATCTTGATTGCCAATACTACATACTTCGGAATAAATCAGTTAGATCATAGTATCACAGTTTCATCAATATTACACATTTGCAGCAAATAAATCAATTAAGCATACATGCCATCATATTTCAGATATTTCAGATCAAATCATTCAGAGGCAACTCAATACTTGCACACCTAACACTTTGATTTCCATCCTCTTATATAGCTTTAGCCTTAGCCAATACCTTAGGCCAAACCCTTAGTAATGCCTTTGGTATTCTTTGACGGAATCAAATAACCATTGTCACATTATACTATGGGCCAATATCATGGTAAAGACCACTGGTATTCAAATTAGCATGGTGTGTATTCTGTACACGATTTTTCTTCACAATACTTGCGTATGTACACGACCCTTTTGCATAGGATCCACTTATACTTTCCCAAACTTTATATTCAACATCCACCTGTCTTCGATCTGTCATTTCTTTGTTAATCATTATTGTAGCATCTGTTCCAGCTTGTATAATCATTCTGTTATGATAATGTTGACATCTTTATCAAGTAGGTTGCCATCAAGGACAACACATTAGCCATAATGCCAACAACTCCCTCTCAAGCTGCTGTTGCTGCTGCAACAACTGCAACTTGAGATCCAAAATACTCTATCCTTGCTACTTAAGCGGGTTCTCCACTATACTCATCTGCTCTTTGAAGTAGACAAACTTGACTCTTCTTGGAGATTTCATGAGTATATAACTACTTGCTCTTTTGTGGGAACATATTGTAGCTAGATTGCTCCACGTTACACACAATCTTTGATGAAATGACACTGAATATCTGTGTTTCGACCTACCATGAAACAATGGATTTTTAGAGAGCTTGCTGCAACTCTGATTATTGCAGTAGACACTTGTTGTCTCCATCCTCTGCCTGAACAAGCTCACTAACAATTATCGAAGCCATATAAATTCACATGTGGTTGTGCTAGTTGCCATATACACTGCTTTTGTAGAGCTCAGTGCTACTGACTTCTGCTTCTTGCTGAACCAAGAAACCATCCTTGATCCAATACTAAAGCACTGCTTTGAGGTGCTTTTCCTGTCCACTGATCTTCCTGTCCAATCTGCATCTGTGAATTCACATAGTCTGACATCATCCCCTTGGGTATATTTCAACCCATACTCTATTGCGCCACACAAATACCTCAGAATGTGCCTCGCCACTATCTAGTGCAATCTCTTCGGTTCCACCATAAACTGACTGAGAGTGTTGACTGCTAAGCAAATGTTTGGCCTAGTGTTGACAAGATACATGAGAGAATAGATAAAACTGTCTATACAAGGCGGGGTCAACATCCTTGTCCTCTGATGCATCTATCTTCCTCTAGTTGGTGATCTGCGTTGTGATCTATGTCATTGTTGACGAATCCCATCTGCTAGAAGTAGCTATCAATCCGACCATGCCATGCCTTGAGAGCTTGTTTGAGCTCGTATAGAGCTTTCTTCAGTCTGTACACGTGTGTGCGCCTCTCATGTGTCTCGAAGCCCTCTGACTGTTCGATGTATACCTCCTTTATCATCGAGTTCAAGAATGTTGTCTTGACGTTCATCTGGTGAATTTTCCATCCCATCTGTGCTGCTACGGATATAACCGATCAGATAGGAGTATATTTGGCAACTGGTGTGAAGGTCTTCTCATAATCTATCCCTTCTTTTTGCACATACCCCTTTGCCACGAGCCTAGCCATGTACTTCTCCACGCTTCCATTTGCAGCGTACATGATCTTGTAGATCCAACGAGAACCGACAATTGACTTGCCCTCAGGCCTCGACACTACCTTCCAAACATCTTTTGTCATGATCGAACTGTACTCCTCTCCCATGACATCTATCCACATCTAATGCTGTGCAGCCTCCTGATAGATGCAAGGTTCTTCGACCTGTGCAACCAATGCCTGGCACTTGTCTGGCTTTCTTCGCTCTCCCTTGTTCATCTTAGGAGCTCCAATGAACTCCTCTGCATCTCTCAATGTATGACGAACTTCCCTGTTGGTTCAACCACTAGCGGTGGGAGGTTCAACCAACTCCTCAACCTGCCTCTGCTGCTTTCTTTGCTGTGAACTCACTAGATCACCTACGCTTGAGGATATGCTAGTACTAGTAACTGTACTAGATCCCTGTGACTGCCTTGCAACGGTCCTAGCGGATGCCCCTACTGCTGGACCAATAGAGCTTCTACTGGCTCACTCTGATCACTTGCTGGCATCTCGCGAGACTTTTTGAAGGCTCTGTCCTCCATGAACTTCATGTCTTGTCTCACTATTATCTTCTTGCTACTAGGAACATAGATCCTTGATGCCTTAGAGATTTTGCTATACCTAATGAAATAAGGTCTTTCTGTAGTTTGATCCAACTTGGTGTGCTTCTCATCTAGTACATGACGATAAGCTATGTTACTAGAGATCCTGAAGTGATTGACTCCTAGCTTCTTCCCAGAGAAAACTTCTTCTTGTGTTATCTTCCCCAACACCTTGTGAGGAATCCTGTTCTGAATATACTTAACCATGTTACATGCCCTTGCACATAAGAACCTGGGCAAATCTTGGTCATATAACATTGCCTTCGCAACCCCGCCTATAGATCTATTTTTCCTCTCTGCTACCCCATTTTGCTGTGGATTGTATGGAAGTGTCCATTCCCTTCTGATGCCTTCCTTCACACAGAACCCTGTGAAGTCACTATCTGTGTACTCATCTCCGTTGTTTGAGTGGAGTGTCCTAATCTTTTTCCCTTTTGCATTCTCCACTAGAGCCTTAAACTCCTTGAAGCGATCGAAGACCTCATAGTTGGTCTTTAAGAAATAGATCCAGGTTTTCTTGGAATGGTGATCAATGAAGGTAACGAAATATTTGTAACCTCCTAGGGATCTAGTGGATATAGGGCCACAAATGTTTGAGTGTATAAGTTGCAACACACAATCTGCCATCTTGTCACTCATTGGGAATGCTGCCTTAGCATATTTCCCAAGCAGGCACCCCTCGCACACATCATCATGTTCCGTGCCTGATTCTAGAACACCTATCACTCTCTCCCTGAGCGTCCTAAGTGCTCCATGGTGTAAGTGTCCCATCCTCATATGCCATAATTCATTTAGATCTTTGCCACTGTCACTGCTACTGCTAACTAGTGCCATTGGAGTTCGAACTGCAACTTGTACCCTCTGTTGCTTTGTACCCCAATGTTAAAATTGGCAACTAGGGCCAAACTCCATGTGAGTCATCTTATTTATGGTAGCTGATATTTTTCTTGGATCCCTCTCATCGAGAGGTGTAGGATTGATCTAAAGATCATCTGATTCCGATAAGTATTCATGGAGTTATGAATTTATTTGCGTTATAAGACAATTCATCAAGGTTAGCCAACAACCAAATAAACCCCACATGTGCTCAACGTTTTAATATAAATAGAGGTGGCCTTCAAGTCATTTCAACACACTTGGGATCTCTTCCTCTCTCTACTTGTCTTTGGGTTTTAGCAGGAGGAGAGATCCTATGGAATAACGTTGCCCTGATCTAGAGGGCAGAAAGTCGGAAAAGCCGGAATTGCCGGAAAAGCCAAAACTGTCGGAAAAGCCAGAAAAGCTGGAATTGTCGAAAAAGCCGGAAATGCTGGAAAAGCTAGAAATGCCAGAACTGTTAGAACTGTCGGAAAGCTGAAAAAGCCGGAACTGTCGGAAAAATCGGAACTGTCGGAAAATCCGGAAATGTCGAAAAAGCCGAAATTGCTAGAAAAGCCGGAACTGCTAGAAAAGCCGGAAAAGCCGGAATTGCCAGAAAAGCCGGAAATGTTGGAAAAGCTGGAACTGCAAGAAAAGACGGAATGCCGGAAAAGCTGGAACTGTCAGAACAGATGGAAATGCCAGAAAAGCCTGAAACGCTGGAAAAGTCGGAAACGTTGGAAAAGCCGGAAATGCTGGAACTGCTGGAAAAGTCGGAACTGCCGGAAAAGCCAGGACTGCCGGGATTGTCGGGACTGTCGGGATTGTCGGGACTGCCAGGAATAACCGGAACTACCAGAACTGTCGGGAATTGCCGAAACAACCAGAGCATCTGTCTCCGAAGGAGAGCAACATGCAAGGGACAACTAACTAACATTGGGACAATTGTATGGTATTTATCAGCAAATACACCAGGCATGCAATGTTACAACTAATATGCAAGGACAACAAGCATGCTAGGGACAACAAGCAAGCAAGGTGCAACCAACACATAGGTCAGGATGGCAACCTGGTGCAACAATGGCACATAATGTAGTACAGTGATGGGTACAGTCATGATTAATGAAGCGTGATGAGATGCAACATAGTGATGATGGGTGCAGCATGGTGCAGCGCGGTGAGGTGCAACGTGATGACGAAATGCAACACAATGATAGGTGAAGGAGTCACCTTGGAGAATTAGTTGAAGCAACATGTCTTCAACTGATCTCATGTATCATCTTCTTAGAGATGATCTATGCTCTTATCTAGATAAGTCAAAGTGTTGACTTTTGTTGTAAACGTACTCTCTCTCTCTCTCTCTCTCTCTACTGAAGTATTGAAGAACATATAAGAAGAATTGATCAAGGGTTTCCCCACATTGGTGTTTGTCCCTGGCTAGCACCACATCTTGTGTCCTCTTGTCTTGGCTTGTCTTTTGCGATTTATGTTTATGTTTTATCTGCAGTTTACTTTAATGTTGATGTGATTTCTAATCTGGAAAAGATATGGAGCTAACTGTGAAAATTGAAATAAATTGCTCTAAGCATAGAACATACCTAAAATTAACATGGTATCAGAGCTGAGGTGAAGATAATGCCTAAGCAAGAGTGAAAGAGCAATCACCGAAGACAGTTGGGAAAGGACAAAAGGTTTAGTGGATTCCTCATCTCTCTTCAAATTCACCGAGGGTGAAATCGAAGTAGAGAATATCATCAAAATAGCGCAACAAAAGTTTTTGATGGCCTACTAAAGATCACTTCATTGGGAAGTTCGAATCTAAGGGTGGAAGGAAAGGTATATGCCTTGGTTGCAATAAGTTTGGCCATTATGCGAAGGAGTGTCCGAATGGCAGATACACATCTCTTGATGAAGATAACATTCATTCCAGGGACATCTTCAATGAGCAAAGGAATGATAGGTAATGCAGGTCATGAAGGAAATGGCTGACTCTTCAAAGAAAGCAAGGAACCCCAGGTATGAAGAATCAAATGTTGCTTTTGATAAGATAAAGAAGCGTTATCTTGTATTGTCCCTCTCCTTTAGATTCTTTGGGAATCTGGCTTATTGATTGTAGTGCTTCAAGGCACTTCATCGGATAGAAGGGTGTCATATCTTGTCATGTTGGTCCTTCGCTTCCGTACTGCTCACTAGCTACCCCTTAGTCCTTCAAGGGACAAAACATTGAGACTCCAGGAGGGTTGCCACCTAACACTGCCGCAAGTCACTTCTGCTGCATGTACACATGCTGATCCAATCTGCTCTCTAGGTTGGCCAATGCCCAAGCTCCAATCTGCCAGGCTAGCAGTCACTTTTGTCCATCAAAGTGCTGCACTTTTGGCCCCAATCTTCACCCAACCTTCAATTCTTCTTCGTAACGTCAAGATAGCTTGTGTAGGGCTACTTTGGGTAGCCAACATGCTGCCCTCCACCAGACCAATGGTTCCCAATCCTCCACTACCAGATTTGCTCCTATGAAGGCTCTTGATCACCAAATCAAGACTCCAAATTGGCTCCCACAGGCTGCTAGAAAAACTGATCCAAAACTAGTTGAAACAATGACCCAATACAAGACAAAACTCAGTCAAAACATCCCTTTTTATTGCTATTCCAAACTGAAGTGCATTGCTGTGATGAGGCAGTCTGGTTAGGGCTTCCAATAACCACTTGTGAGCCCACTCAAGCACCCTTAACAACCTCCTACAACTGCAGCATGGTCTCTCATCCTTGTTGTTGTCCCACGTTGGAGTATAGGGCTAAAACCAACCCCTATACACACCTAACATCCCTCTATTTAGGACTCATCCTTCCTACACACAGACCTGTAGCTTATGCTGTCCAAACAAAGGTAATTCCAGCCACCAAAACCTTCACAAATAGCCCAGAACATACCTCCTCTACCTCGGCCCTCCAAACAACAACTCGGCCTCCACACGGTGACCCTAAAACAATTCTTTCCTTCGTTGGTCTGCCCCTTTCCTAGTTGCAACCCTCAACAAAAGTATCCCTCTCCTCTATGAGCTTTTCCCTTGTATTTTGTTGCACAAATGGATGAGGAAATGTCCTCCACTCACCTCCTATTTATACACAAATAGAAGGGCTCCACGAATTGACGAAGGGTCATGTCTATTGGACGAATTCCTCAAGCCTACATGACTTGTCTTGTCCAGATATTAATGACAACTTCAAAAATTCATAACATTATTTCTAGAGCTCCGTTTTGAGTGATATTTGGAGCGTTGGAATTAGCACGCCAAGCTCTATCACCTCAAATTTTCTCATGCTCAAATTCATCATTATTTTGACCCAAATCCTGATGGGTGCAAAACCCCTACCTTGGGTTCCAAGCCCACAAGTGACTCTTGTGGCTCTTTGTCCTCCAATCCCTGAACCCTAGGTCTTGGAGTACCTCCCAAGCTACTAAAAAATCAACATATATCCTGATTATAATTTTGTGTGCACTTTCTCTTCCACTCGACATTGAATCTGCTATAGCAAACTGCTGCAAACCCTTTGTGCCCAAACCAAGAGTCTGCTCTAGGAAAATACTAATCTATTGTTTCCTCTACCCGCTGGAGTCACTTCTCAGGCAAATTGACCCTTTTTGCACTCTGCAATTGGAAATTCGACCCCCTGTTCAACAATTCGCACTGCCTGGGTAGGCACTACGCAACCCTTGAGAAATTTGTGCTGCTGCTCCCTCTGGACAACGGATTTCTCCCTCTTCGTCTTTGAGCCTCTGATCCTTCAAACTTTCTCTGATAACATGTGAAAATTTACAATTATTGCAGCAACTGGAAATTATTCTTCTAACTGATTAATTGTTAAACACTTTATTAGCTACGACAAACAACGAATAAAATCACAACTGTAATATTCACCGTAAAAACGTTGTGGAAAATAAAATGTTGGAAAGTGAGAAAATGCTAGCACACATAATAATTTTGACAGTTATTTTTGGACAAATGTCCCTGAAAAATCCATTGTGGGAAAACTGGTGTACCAGTTGAGGGTTTTTATTATTATGTAGCAGTGAAATTCTGAGTAGAATGAAATGGACGCCAGATTGGCGATCTTTCTTAAGAAAAATACTGGCTAAAATATTTGAGGGAATTTACCCTCCTCCACAAGCAATCTTGGCTTAGTCTAGCTACTCGAACTAGCAAACTCGGACCCCTCTGCGCAACACTTGCATCACCCTTGCGCAGAGCCTCAAACGCTCAACCAAATCCTACCTTGAATTTGCCTCTGATTGAATGCTGCTGCTCTAGAAAATTATCTCGGACTCTGGCAAATGAATCCTTCTCCTGCTCAGTTAAATCGAACTGCCCTCTTGAGGCTCTGCATAGCCCCTGCGCAACCTCTTGGAGAAATAATATGACCTCCTTTCCTGACTCTCTAAAATTGGGAATCTCCTCCAAAATCACTATTTTTGCCCCTATGCATCTCTTCTGGCTCGAACTCTCTTCCTTTGCTCGACCTTTGCAGTTGGATAGCTCGACTTGCCAAGGTACTCGATCTACCGGCTCTCGCTCTGTGTATTCTCCATCAACGCCATCAACCTCCTCTTATAATCTCCTGTTGGATTACCAACGACCATGATTAAATCATTATCGATGGCTGAGATCATTTCTGAGTTGATTTGTGTGAATTTCTAGAGAATTCTCACATTTCTCAATTAATTCCTATTAATTAACCAATTTTTCTAAGTTAGACTTAGGAAAAATTTAAATGATGGTCAATTAATTTAATTGAGCTACCTCTAGGTGGAATTTCTAGAAATGTTTTCTGGGTTTTGGAGATTTCCTGTGTTTTAGCCTCTCCTCAAAGTTTTGTATTAAAACACCATCCGATGCTACAAAAACTAACATATGGTCCTATATAGCATTGGGAGTTCAGAAGGGAATATGATAACAAAGCAGTGAAACAATAATTTTTTTTTGGACACAATAGTTGATATAAATTTATTTTAGATGTCTTAAGAGTTGTTATTATAGAAGAGTTGATTACTAACTATAACTTGGAACCAAGAGATCGTGGCATGGAAGTATCAAAGCATCACATAGAGCTTCTCTGATAGGTCCTACTCTATCACTTGGAGCCTTGATCTTAGGAATACATATTATCGTCACATATCTCAAACCCTAAGTCTTGGTCTCCTCCTAGGCCTTTCTTGGAGAGCGTTTAGCTACCTTGAAGCATTGAGCTATTGTTGTGTCTCTCCTTGAATGGGCTTTGTGGAATCACGTCATACCTAAATCATTGATCTATTCATTCTCAGTGATTCTATTTGTACCGAGACTCTTGGGGGTAGTCCCTATGGATGAAATAATGAGTTGGGGAGACACAACTGAATGGCGTAGCAACTTGGTTAAAATTGATTGGCAAGTCAAAATTATTTAGCACATTTGATTAGATTTAAGAATTTTTTAAGTATGAGACCAATGCCTTAGGAGTCAAATTACTTGCGCAATGTGAATTAAGATACCAAGCTACCAGATGAACAATTGTTGCTAGGATGAAAGCTCTCCTATATGCCTATTCTAAGTGAATCCTTTCTCTCAACTGTTTTGGAGTTAGTCTCAAATGTAGGTTGTGGACAGAAACCCAGTGGAAGCAAGCTATGGCTTGATTAATGATACCTCCCCTACAGTTCTAATCACCCGAATGCCTTCAACACTGCAGGGACTGTGGCCTTGAAGATTGCAAGGTCACCATGTAAACCACAAGTGAGAGTCTAAATTCGGCAAGCTGGGTGAGAAGGATGATCCTATCTTTCTATCAACCAAGCTTATGCTTGAAGGTAAATTGATTAATACACAACTAATCCTAAGATAAAGTGCAAGTTATGAGTGAATGCCTTAAATGAGTTTATTAGATGAGCCTCTTAAGTACTTTCAATTAAATTAGATGGTTATGATGTTAAGTTCAAAAGGCACAAATAAGTACTTTAAGAGAGCAATTATAGAAACAATATGAATTAAGATAAGACAATGTGCTAATGGAACAAGCCCAAGAATAAATCTCTCCAAGATCTATTCAATGATTAGCAATCTTAAAATTTGACAAATGCTCTAAGTAGATAACCAATGAGAAGCAATGAGCCCTAAATTAATGACTCCCCCAACAGAATGAGAAATAAGATTATCCATTTAAGATCACAATATTACTCAAAGAAGATGATATCACAAGATTAACTTTAGATCACAATGTTCATGAAACAAGGTAATGCTCTTATCCAATTAGCAACCAATTCCTTATGTTGCTTATCAATTAGAAGCAACAGGTTACTTGCAAGAGAATGCCATTGTCAAGTTAATCTTCTTTGAGATGAGATTACTAACAATGACTTAACTATGGAATGCAACCAAAGCAGGATGAGCAATGATCTTTTAGAAAATTAACAATTATTCAAGCTTCACAATGAGATGTGCAATTGGATGTGAATCTTGAGATGCAAAATTATGCCAATGATGCAAAATGCAAAGAGTGACCAGTAAGACAACAATGATTTGTTCAAATCACTTAGAGCAAAACCACTTATGTTACCAAGCTTATTATGACTTCTTAAATGTATTAGGACTGCATAGATCAAAACTTTAGTACCAAAACTCATAAAATTCACTGTTGTAGCCTGTGATTAGAAGTTAATATACCGGACTCAGGAAAATGTATAACAACTCTCCAAAATCAACTAGAAAACCATAGAAACCATGAAACAAGTCTCTCTTATTACTTGAGATTAAATTTGCACTAATTATGAGCTTATATGAATGTGTTCTCAGGTCTGTTTAGAGTGTTACTCCAGAAATTATGTCACTGTTAACAACCTACTTCAGATCTGATTTATAAAACAGTGAGGAAGAGACAATGTTAGAGAGAAAACCCTTAGGTCTAGAGGCCTAGTTTGATGGCTAGTTGACCTTCCAATGGACTAAAACCCTTTCACATACCCAAAACACAATTTGATAGCTTGAAATTAAGTGGACCAACCCTCTTATGACTGAAGCTAGGGCTTTTATGACTGGTCGGTGGCTTGTTTAGAAACTTTGGCCCTTGAAAGTTAAAACCCTTGCCCAAGAGGCTAGTTAATCTGCAAAACAAATTGTTAGGCCAGTAAACTCAAAATTTATGATCCAAAACAATAGATATTAGTCTCAAATAAGTTTCAATAATGTCTTAGGTCTGCGACCACGAAAATTTAGTCGAATTTTGATACCAAACCCCACAAAAATGCCAAAAATGCCCAATGATAAAAGAAGAAGGCCCAATAGGGCTAGCGGCTAAGGGAAAAAGGCCTCCAAAGCCTACGACCTAGGGCTACAAGGCTTCTAAGGCCTGCGACCCCAGAAAAAGCCCACAATGGTTGCGACTGCCACAAAAAATGCCTTCTAAGCCTGTGACAAGGAGGAGGAAGCCCTCAAAGGGTTGTCGCAAGCCCAATTAGGGCTGTGGCTTGATGGGGCAAGCCCCTAAGGCCTACAGTCAGCCTCAATGAGGCCTGCATCCAGCGTTGATGAGGCTTGCGGCTAGGTGAAGACCCTCTAAGGGCTGCCGCAGGGGAAAGAAAGCCTGTGGTTAGGTGAAGAGGCCATCGAAGGGCTGCCGCAAGGGAAAAAGTGCCCTAGAGGAAAAGTGCCCTAGAGGGCTGCGGATAGCCTCTAGGAGGCTAAAAATGTGTTCTGTCCCCCAAAAAAAATGAGAAAATTTTGTCTTTTAAGGACTGGACGACTTCCCTCTTTAGCTAGAGGTTGACTTGCTGGAAGGCTAGATCTTACCCTCTAGGGCCTAGATCAACCTCCTTCTCTTGAATGGGTAGCCCAAAAATTAATTGCTGCTTCAAACCCTTTAGTTGCCACCTGGACAAATGAAAAAATGGAAAACCCAAATACCCAATATATACAAGAAATTTAAAACCCCAAACCCTAAATGGTATACAAAATTTGAAATTAAAATATAAGGGCTAGAAAAATTATTTACAAATATTTACATTATTCACAAAATAAATTAGCTCTTAATAACATGTAAATTTCGTTATAGCACAAGAGAAAGAGATGATTTTTTTTTTGATATTTTAAAATATGAATGATGTATGTAAATAAATCATCGACCAAAACCCTTTTGCAAAGTATCTTGCAAAATGAAAGCTCAGAGTCCAAACACGGTCGATTCTTCCCTACAATTTGTGAACTTGGAGACCAAGGGTTAGCATACCTATAGATCTCTATTCAAAACTTAAAGATAAATTGTTAGATCATAAAAGATTAGACTTGTAGATCTAAACCCAACACCTACGACAAGATACCTATACCAATAGATGTTTTGTCATGCAACAAATGTAATAACAATTTTATGAAGCACATATATTATAGAGCATAAAAAACATCACTAGCACATACCACATATCAACATGTAGAAGAACTCCATGAAATTGAAACACCAAAGTCTTTCTATTATGAGAAATGCATTTCCAATAGAGCAAGGCTTAATACATATGTTACAAATTACATCATCCAAAGATCATCCAAAGATGAGATGAGGAGCTCAATAGCTTCCTTATATAGAAAATGAGAGAATAGAACCCCTCCAAATGGAAATAACAACTAGTTGGCTTGATCCTCGTCAAAACAATCTCATTCGCTTATCTTCTTTTGAAAATAACTTTATCTTTGCAGTTGATTTTTATATTTGAAGAAAAAACGAATTTCTCTTAAAAATCCTTTTTTTTATTAATCTAAAAATTAATATTTTGGACCAATATCCTCAAAAACTTCACTTTGATTTAACCACCAAGGTCCAAGGGGTCAAATTTTCTTAAAATATTCATTTTTCCCTTGGTGGGGGTCATCCAAAAATTAATTTTCCTTAACCCACAATTTTTTTATTATTTTCCACTTGGACATAGTTTATTTTCTCTCAAATTATTTATTTACTCAAAATTAATTAATTTTTTGGCTTAGGAAATTTATTTAATTTTGCCAGAAAAATTAATTAAATGATTAGAGGGGATTAATTATTTTTTTCTACCTTCAAATATTTTAGCCATGATGTCTAACTACGAGTAACCATGCACTAAAATATTTTTTACATCATGATATTACAAATTAATTCAACCCTTAGAAGGGGAAATACACATTTAGACATAGACCCTCAAGAGACTACCCAATTCCGCGACACAATATGATCAAACATGAAACCAAGTGTGTCTATAATAAACAATTTAGCCATAGTGCCTAACTATGAGTAACCATGCTTTAAAATATTTCTAAATACACTTTTACATAGACTCAATAAATACTAAGACTCACTTCAGACCTTGTCAGGGAATTCCACCCTATCTTTGGAGTTATAGCTGGAAGAAAAACTCTGCTGATTATCCATGTTTAAAAACACACATAATTCGGGGAAGTTAAAAAACTTCCTAGGATGAAATATTGACAAAAATCATAGGCTTACCTAGGTGTTGTTACATGGCTTAATGGTCATATTAGCATCATTTACAATAATTTTTGCAGAAATTGAGTTTTACAATGATACAACTGGATGTTGAATGACGACATTGATCCGAAAAATTTTGATCTGCTTCTTTGTCCTCTGCTTCTTAGACTGTTGATAAAGTGTGGTCAACGGGTCATTGTCCCATTGTTGCCACTTAGTCTAGTAGTTGTCCTTTAGGTTTTCCCTCCCTTAGTGCCTTGCTAGATTGTGTGGTAACAATAACTATGATCTGGACCATTTTTGTATTCGAGAAATATTTTCCAAATTGTTGACAAAGACCAAATTTGTAAAAATACCTATTTTGCTTGGTGAAGAAAGATTTTCCAAATTGTTGACGAAGACCAAATTTGTAAAAGTGCTTACTTTGCTTGATTATCTATTTTAGGTAGTCATTATTAGGGGGTGGTTATTCGATTTTTTTGGGAGATGTAGTTGTAAGCTTGAATTCAGTTATCAAGGTTATACAATATTATTAATACTGTTATTATTATATGCATTAAAATGTCACACCTTTAAATATTTCATTAAATATGGGCCTTCTGCCTTTTGTATTGAATGCCACAAAGCATTTAGTTGATTGATTAATTTGCTTTTAGAGGATATCGTGTTTTACTATGTAATGCTATGTTAACATAATGTAAAGTTTTTAATGCTGAACGCACAACTCTAATAGATGTAGGAAGAATTGGACCTTGGAGGGGGCTATAACAGTGCCTTGCTTTTACTAACATGGCCTACTTCTTGCGGGCTATATAAAAAAAATTATATAGTGTTTTATTATTATGTAGCATATATGTCTTTGTTATCAGAAATCCACTCTACCCTGGTTTTCATATCATAAATTTTTTCTGATATAAATGCCAGTATGAATGCACAAGAATTGTTTTTGGGGCATGTCCTGAAACATAAATGTTTCTGAGATGTGTCTTGTTACATACATTTTGTCAAATTTCCAAGGAAACAGTTTTGCCAATTTTTTTCGAAGATCGAGATCATCAGCCAACAACTTTTTTTGTCATTATAAACCCATTCTACAAATTTGTAATGTAAATGATGCTAGTAAGACCATGTATTTATGTAACAACCTAGGGAAACTTATTATTTTGACAACGAATTTCATCCTAGGAGGTTTTCCATCTCACTGATTATCTGTGTTTCTAAACATGAATGATCGACAGAGTTTTCCCTCCAGCCTCACCCCAAAGCTAGGGTGGAATTTATCGTCAAAGTCTTAGGTGAGTCCTAGTGTTTTAGTTGTGTCTTCTGTAAAAGTGATTTGGGAATAATTTAAGCTAATTGGCTGAATTCTAAGTTGCACGAAACGGGGAAACGCGAATATATATATATATATATATATATATATATATATATATATATATATTATTAGACATTTAAGAAATATGTGCAATCATAAAGCCTATATGATATATTTAATTTATTACATTATGATAAAATTGTCAATTGTCAATGCATAAACTATAAGTCTCTAAATTTACATCACATTTACTCATGAATGATCACATAATGAAAATAGAAATATCCAAAATCAGCGGCGATAAATTTCTAATTTCTTGTCTCGTGCTTGATTGGGAGTCTCCTCCTACATAGTCAAACGACTTTAGTGCTCTTGATTAAATACAAGTTTCATACCTTAGTACCCTACAAGCTCTTCATTATTGGGAGTCTCCCCTGCATAGAGGGCTTGGTTCTCTTGATTAAATACAAGTTCCATACCCTAGTACATGATAAAATCCAATGGAAACAGTGCAATCCCCCTAATCCTGAAATCCTGAAAAACAGATAAGTCTGCTGGATTTTGAGTGAGATCTAAAATTCTACTTTCTCCATATGAAATCCAATGAGGGCGAAACCACTCTCAAACATCCTGAGTCATTTCACGGTAATGTTAAAAATAAATGAGAATATCACTTTTATTTTAAGAATTTAACATTACCATGAACTGCATATCAACACTAGGACAAAAGTTCACTTTTATAACTTTAGACAGGCATCTAAAAGCAACTAGAATTCACTAGGATAACTTAAAAATAAATTAGAAAACAAACTATTTTTTTTTAAAACACAAGTAAAAAGCGGAAACGTGAGTCATATGGCCCTGAAACACGTTCCAGTTTCGTGAAACGTGGCAGTACGGCCTGAAACGCGTTTCAGGGCCGTACCAAACCCGTTTCAGTGTTTCGTACCAGTTTCCGTACGGAAACACCCCCTTGCCCTACGTTTCCTGCAACATAGGCTGAATTATTTTATTACAAATCACTTGGTCCACTATATCATATTGTGTTGCAGAATTGGGTAAGTTATTTGAGGGTCTATAACGAACGGATATTCCCCCTTTGAGAGTTGGATTATTGCAAATCTTATGTAAAAAATATTTTAGTACATGGTCACTCATGCTTATACACCATGGCTAAAATATTTGAGGGTGGAAAAATAATTAATCCCTTTAAGTGTCAATTAATTAAATTTTCTGGCAAAATTAAAACTAAATACTAAGCTAGAAAATTAATTAATTAAGAGTCAAATTAAAATGTTAAAGAAATTAAATTCTCCAAGTGGAAAAATTCGTGAGTCTTAAAAAAGTCAAATTTTAGAGGTCTCCCACCAAGGGAATATTGGAAATTTTAAAAAATATGGACCATTGGACCTTGGTGGTTAAGTCAAAGTCAAAATTTTGAGGAAATTGTTCAATTTTCTAAGCCTATTCATTAGAAAATAAATATGTATTCTGCTGGTTTATTTCTTCTACTTGTTTAAAAATCAAACAAGTTATTTAATACATTAAATACTGAAATAAACACAATACAGTCACGATATCTACAAATCATCAACTTAAAGAAAACAAGCACACAAGTGACACCATTATTTTTGAACAAATGTCCCTGGAAAAACCCAATGCGGGAAAACGGTGTAGCTATTTTGAGGGTTATATTATTATGCAATTTATTTGAGTACAATAGGTTGCCTAATCCGACTCACTCGTTAGAGAAAAATACACGGTAGCAATACCTCTATATCCGGAAACAGGTATTCAGAAAACCTATCCCATGAAATCCTCTCCGGCACAACTGAAGCTCAGTGCTGGCCCTTTTGGCCTTTGCGTCAACCTCAGGAGCCTCTGCGTCACTCCCTCTACCCTCTGCGTGGATGATGCAGTCTCTCTGCGCTCTGCGCTGCCTCTGCTGGGCTCTGTGTAGCCTGGACCGACTGCTGCTCTCGTTTTCTCTACTTCTATGCTGGTCCCCTTGCACTGTCCTTGCCTCTTTGCTCACTGCCCCTCGCTGCTGATCACTGATTCAACTTTGCTTAGCAACCGCGCTCTAGCAAAATGAATGACTGATCACTCTGGTGTATTTTTTAACTGAACCTCAAGCCTTTTCTTATATTTTTCTCGTTGGTGCTTCAATGACCGAGATTAAATCTCTATTCAACGACTAAGATTAGATTTGGCTTGATTCGTGAATTTTGGAACCTTCTGACCCAATTTTATATTAATACCCATTAATATTTTATTTTTCCTAAGTTTAGACTTAGGAACTCCATTATAAATTTTAACTATTTTAATATCTCCCAAATCGGGTACAATCTGTCCAAACCATTTCTGGGTCTTGGAGATATCATGTGATTTAGCCTCTCCACCAATTTTCATGGCTAGAGCACATCCGATGCTACCCCAAATCAACATTCCCTCTTAGCGATGACTGTGCTCTAATGATACTTCTCACTGAGTATCACACTGATTATTCGGCAGTGGTCCCTGTGCTGATGTTAGGCCTCCTCGCCCAATATCCTCTGCACTGCTGCATCCTGTACTGCTACCCATGGCCCTGCCACTGCCACTACTGCATCCGTACGGTAGCTTCCTCTGCATCGTGGTGCTGCTAGTCCATCCTCCCAACACTACATCTGCATCCCCCTCTCATCATGCTGCATCGTGCTACTGCATACTGCTACTATAATACAACTCAGTTACTGAGAAGTAATTAACTGATCCATCCAACTTCTGACATCCCTGTCAGGCTAGAAACACTCTTGATGTTGAAGCTCCCTTTACCGCTAACAAGTGCTCCCTCTACTGACCTCTGCGTTGCTGCAACAACAACCTGCATCTTGCACCATTGCACACCTTTCTGTGCCATCCTGCATTGGTGCAACACTCCTGTGCCTCTTGCACTGTTGTAGCCTGCTAGCCTCGCGCTGTCTTGGGACTCCTGCACTGTAGCACTCTCTGCTGCTCCATCCGCATCCGTCTCTACTGACATCTGCCAGTCCTGCTACTTCTCTTCGGGGCTCCAGTAGCAAGGTATAATCCAAGAGGTTGGGTACCTCAAGGATTCTGCCCCTCAACGCCTGTAGTCCTCCTGACTACAACTCGACGTCTTCCCCCTTCTTCTCAAGTGGCATATGAGCACTCATGGCACAATTGTCATCCTCCTCGACTTCTTTCTCTGCTTTCACTGGTGCTGCGTTCAAGGTAGAAGCCTGTCCCTTACTCTTCTTCCCTGGATACTGGATCGCAAAATGACCCAGTTCCCCACAATGGAAGCACTTGACTTTGGAGAGGTCCTTCTTCTTCCTCTTCTCCTGCTTTCCCGCAGATGCTAGAGCTGCATCCTCTTCTTCCTCCTTCTTGATCCTGACCCCTTTGCCACTACTCCCCGCCTTGGTCAGTGGTCTAATCTCTTCTTGATGAAGAGCCGCCCATAGTTCTTCCTAATCTGGAAGACTCGCCCTGTCCAATGTTATCTGGGCAAATACCTCCTAATCCTCGAAAACTGCGTTAAGTGCGGTCCTCACCTTTAATTCCTCATCCGACGTGGCCCATATGGAAGTTAGCTGGTCACAAATCTCCTTCAACCGACTGAAGAAGACATCTATCTACTCTCCCTTCTGCATTTGGTATGCCCTTAGCTGATTCTTTAGGAGCATCTTCCTTTGCACGAAAGTATGCTAGTACAATGTCTTCAAGGCATCCCACATCTCCTTTGCCATTTCCTTCTTAGCAATATGTGGTACCACATGATCCTTGACCCCATCGAGGACGATGCACTTAGCCTTAGCCATTGCCTCCTCGTACCTTTCATTAGCTACCAGGTCAACTGAGATAGCTATCACTCTCGAGACAAAGCCCTTGATGCGATGTCTATCTAGAATGGACTAGATCCTGGCCTTCCAGACCACAAAGTTGGACGCTTCGTCTAGCCTGCCCTGATCTCTCAGCCCATTCACAACCATCTCATTGCTCTTCTGTTGACTCCTCCGAGTCTCTCTACTTCCCTCCTGGAAGTCCTCTGTTCAGTTCCTGTTGAGTCTCTCTACTTCCCGTCTGGAAGTTATTTTTTGGACTCCCTCTGAGTCTTGATTTCCCTCCTGGAAATCCTTCTGCCAATTTCAAGTTGCCCTTCTCCGATTGTTTGTGCAACTGCAACACTAATCCAGATTCCTTGGCTAGAAATCCGCCTCGACAGCAACTCCCTCTACCTTGGTCTTGCCTTGTTAAGTACTGTCCTGACCACAGTACCCCACCAACTTCGCTCTCGCAAACTACCCACGACCTCCTATGCCCCAATAACTAAAGGATTGAGCCACTTGGCTCTGCGCAATCCTGGCACCAGCGAATCAACTCCTTTAGCCAATTGCGTCAGCCCTCCTAGCCTCTGCGTGAGCTTGATTCTGCCTTTCTCTGGGCCCAGACTGATGACGTAGTCCCTCTGCATCACTCCTTCCTCTGTCGCCTTCCGCAAGGATCAACTCTGTCACTCGGGACAACTAAATCTGTTGCAAATGCTCTGTTCGGCTGATGCATTCAGTTTTCCTGTGATCTGCAACCACGCTTTGATACCATGTTTAATTTTCTAAGTCTATCCGTTAGAAAATTAATCTGTATTCTGCTGGCTTATTTCTTCTACTTGTTTAAAAATCGAACAAGTTATTTAATACATTAAATACCGAAATAAACACAATACAGTCACAACATCTACAAATCATTAACTAAAAGAAAACAAGCACACAAGTGACACTATTATTTTGGACAAATATGCCCGGAAAATCCCAGTGCGGGAAAACGGGTGCAACTATTCTGAGGGTTATATTATTATGCAATTTATTTGAGTACAACAGGGTGCCTAATTCGGCTCACCCGATAGAGAAAAATACACGGCAACAATACCTCTATATCCAGAAACAGGGATTCAGAAAACCTATCCCACGAAACCCTCTCCGACACCACTGAAGCTCAGGGCTGGCCCTTTTGGTCTCTGCGTTAGCCTCCTGCTGACCTGCGTCAGCGCCAAGACCCTTTGCGTTAGCCCTCTTGAGGCACTACGCAACCTCTGGGAGCCTCTGCATCACTCTCTCTTCCCTCTGCGTGGATGACGCAGTCTCTCTAGGCTCTGCGCTGCCTTTGCTAGGCTCTGCGTATCCTGGACTGATTGCTGCTCTTGCTTTTTATGCTTCTGTGTTGGTCTCCCAGTATTGTCCCTGCCTCTTTGCCTCGTATTCATTTCCCCTCACTGTTGATCACTGATTCAACTTTGCTTAGCAACCCCGCTCTAGCAAAATGAATGACTGATTACTCTGGTGTATTTTCTAACTGACCCTCAAGCCTCTTCTTATACTTTTTTCGCTGGTCTTTCAATGGTTGAGATTAAATCTCTAATCAACGGCTAAGATTAGATTTGGCTTGATCCATGACTTTTGGAACTTTCTAACTTAGTTTTATATTAATACGCATTAATATTTTATTTTTCCTAAGTTTAGACTTAGGAACTCCATTAAAAGTATTAATTATTTTAATATCTCCCAAACTTAGTACAATCCTGTTCAAACCATTTCTGGGTCTTGGAGATCTTATGTGCTTTTGCCTCTCCACCAATTTTCATAGAGCACATCCAATGCTACCCCAAATCAACAAAAAATAGCTCAAAATAATTATTGTTGAGCTAATAAAAAACGGTGTCAATGAGAAATTCGAAAATTCCTCAAAACTAATTATTTCAACAACAAAGATTAAAATATCATTAAAGATTTATTGACGATTGAGATTATTTTGATGGGAATCAAGCCAACTAGCCGTTATTTTCCATTTGTAGGAATTTCTCTATAAATATAAGGCTTTTTGTTTCTATTTTCATCTTGATCCTGAGCTCTGCTTTGATGTAACATTATAAAAGTTGGTGTAAAACCACTGTCCCATTGGGAACGTATTGATCATCATAATAAAAGACTTTGGGGTGTAGTTCATGGTGTCTTTGTCTCACTGATTTGTGATATGTGCTGGGTATGGACATCCTTATATTGTGCTTCAAATATTAATTAAATTGTTATTTCATTTGTAGATGATAGGAACATTCTTTTGGTAAGTTTTGGGCGTATCTTAGGTGATTTGATTCATTGTATGTTCTAATGGTTTTTTCTTGAGAAAATATATACAGATTGCAGGTTCCCTAATCCTTGCGCTCCAAGTTCACAAGCTGTGGGCACATGCCGACTATGTTTGAAATCTAAATATTTTATGTGATTTTCTAACTTTGCTAAGGTTGTGGTTTGACATTTATCTTTCGAAATACATCTAGCGATTGTCAAGATCTATAAAACTTCTATTTTTCAAATTTTTTCTCCAACATTGTATATTTGTAAATTATTTTTTGTAAGATACTTTTTTCTAAATAATGTTTTCTAACCCTTGTTTTGCAACCACTGGGGTTTGTGGTTTTTCTTTTAATTTTGTATATATTGGGTTTTTTGGGAAAATTTCTTTTTATTTGTACAAGTGAAATCTCTCAAGGGATCAAAGAAAAGTGTAAACTTTTGAAGTTTCCAACCCTTAAAAACCCTAGACGTCTATTTTTGTAGGTTGCTTATTTTCAAATTGGGGAAGAAACCCATTTTTTGAAGGCCCTAATCCTTGATTCATTGTATGTTCTAATGGTTTTTTCTTGAGAAAATATATACAGATTGCAGGTTCCCTAATCCTTGCGCTCCAAGTTCACAAACTGTGGGCACATGCCGACTATGTTTGAAATCTAAATATTTTATGTGATTTTCTAACTTTGCTAAGGTTGTGGTTTGACATTTATCTTTCGAAATACATCTAGCGATTGTCAAGATCTATAAAACTTCTATTTTTCAAATTTTTTCTCCAACATTGTATATTTGTAAATTATTTTTTGTAAGATACTTTTTTCTAAATAATGTTTTCTAACCCTTGTTTTGCAACCACTGGGGTTTGTGGTTTTTCTTTTAATTTTGTATATATTGGGTTTTTTGGGAAAATTTCTTTTTATTTGTACAAGTGAAATCTCTCAAGGGATCAAAGAAAAGTGTAAACTTTTGAAGTTTCCAACCCTTAAAAACCCTAGACGTCTATTTTTGTAGGTTGCTTATTTTCAAATTGGGGAAGAAACCCATTTTTTCAAGGCCCTAATCCTTGCCCAACCTAAAAGGTTAGTGTTTGGGACCTATTTTACAAGCATTAAGAAGACCACAAGCTCTACAAGGGCTAGATCTCATTGCAAACAAGGGTTTTTTCAAGGGATTGACATTTTATCTCTAATAATTTGTGGTTGCAGAAGTCATAAAGGTCTGATCTTTGGGTTTTGAGCTAATATTTTGTGAGTGCAGGTGTTGAAGAGTGATTTCTCTCACATATTCAAACCTGACATAGGCGATTAAGCCTTGGGGTTTGCTTCTATTTCCTTCATCTCTCATTTTAATTGACTAAATAATTTATATCAAATACAATATATTGATATAACAGTGGCATAATCATCATAATACAAGCCTAAAGAACCCGCACATTAAGCTAATAACTCATACAAGACATCAAAATAAATTACAAGGGTTTGATATATCAATTTTATTGTTTTATTTTGGCTGTCATATAATTTTCAAGGTCTGATTTGAAATCGCAGAGGTCTGATCTGACAGTTTCAGGTCTGATATAATTGTTACAATAGTGTATTCAGGGCATAGACACACATAAAATAAGCCTAAATTCATTAAAAAGTCACTTAAGACATTGAACATTAATCTTTTGGTTAAGTTGATTGCATATAAATTATTTTTGAGGATTGTTGGGTAATTTCCAAATCTGATTTTTTGAGGATTGTTGGGTAATTTCCAAATCTGATATATTTGCTACAACCATTTATGCAGTCATATAAACTAAATAAGAATCATCAAAATTGACCAAAGGTCATCTAAAAATCACTCAAATTGATTAGTTAGTCATTTAAGCTTATTTTTTTAATATTTAGGCACCTTGTTGGTTTACTAAAGACTGAATCACTAATTTTCTGAGTTATTACAGATCTGCTATACATCATTTTGAGGTCTGATCTGAGCATAATAAATCTGATCTATAGTGTCTATACAATTCTATAATCAAGTAAATATCATTGGAAGTTAAATGCATTGATTTTCTAGCTTACCTTTGACATCTTGCATCACTTATTGACTGCTGATATAAAATTGCAGACCTCTGAATACAAGGTTGCAACAATAATAAACCACATATAAGTCTCTAAAATTGGGTAAGAAAATTTTACAATTCATAACCATTCATGGTTGGAGTGATTTGGGCTTAATTTTAGTCATTGGCATCTTTTACACTCTTTCATTCACACAAGTGCTCTAATCAAGTTGATGTGTGTTTAATTGGTTAATTGTTCTAAGTGACATTGTAGATTAATGTTCTTAATTTCTCATTGCCACTGCTGTCATTGAACGGATTCATTGCTCATTGTTAAATTGGATATCTCTTGTGGATGTGATTCTGATCATAATTGTGATAAGAGATTTAAATTTCTCTATCTAAGTGGCATATTGGTGATTTATTGATTATAATCTTGGAGATTGTTAATTGTCTTTAGTAGCATTAATCTTGTCTTTGAGCAATTGTCTATTTATATTACTGTCGTATTTCTCTTGCACTATTAAGCTTGAACACTTTCACTTGTGGTTGAGATTTAATTCATTTATTATCTAAGTAACTTATGGTTCTTAATTGAAAATCATTGTCATTAAGTACTTAACAAATTAAGTAATCTCACCTTAAGAGTGTCATCCTTTGCACTTGCATACTAGGGATAGCCTCTTGTATTAATAATTTACCTCCAAGCATAAGCTTGGTTGATAGAGAATAGAACTACCTTTCTCAATTTAACTTGAGGGGCTTAACACCTCTTTAGTGGTTATCACGGCAACCTTGTAGTCGTCAAAGCCATAGTCTCTGCAATGTTGGAGGCATCGGGTGGTGAGAACACAGGGGGAGGTATCATTAATCAAGCCTTTGCTTGCTTACCGTTGGGTTCTATCCCATAACCTAGTCTAGAGACTAGTTCCAAAATAGTTAAGAGGAAGGTTACACTTAGAATAAGCATCTAACTTAAAATCAACCAATATTTTGCATTTCACCTAGCTTGTAGGATTTGCACTTCATCTAGGATAGTCAAGCATCCAAGTAGCGATTGTTCATCCGGTTACTTGGCATCAAATTGATAATAAGCAAGAAGTTGACTCTACAAGGCATTGGTCTCACGTTTAAATCTAATCTAATCTTTAAGTCTTGCTAAATTTAACCAAGTAGCTAGGCTATTCGATCGTGTCTCCTAAACTTGTTGGTTGCCAACTCGTCTTTCATCTTCACATTTCCATAGGGACTATCTCGCATAGCCTGTTGTTGGGAGACAGCGAGAACGGAGAGGTCGGGGATCAGAGTGACAACTCCTGACCTAAGTCATTGTCGCAATGCCTGTACAATTTGAGCGACAACATGTCCCTTAAAAAATAACATTTTTTTCAAGTGTTTCCTTGGAGAACTAAAAAGAACCATGGGTTTGTTAGTGCTACTCAGAAACATAAAACTTCAACAAAACTAGAAAATAACACTTTAAAATTGCAAAAGAATAAGAAATTATCTTTTTGTTTTTTATTTATTTGCGAAGAAAAAATCACAACTTTCTATTAAATAAAAAGTTACATTTAGTACATGCATCGAGTGCATTCAACTACTGTCCCAAACTACAAAATAAGCAAAAAATAGGCTATATAAAACAACCCTGAGACCAACATTTACCCAGAGAAACTGAGCTTCTCTTTTTACTTGTCCTCTTTTGAACTTTTTTCCAAACCCTAGAGTTTGGGTTGGCAATTACTGTTTCCTTTTCTTCTCCTCTAGACTTTGAGGGCACTTCTTTATCTGAGTTGGAACACTTTGATGTATGTGTTTGTTTTGTTCCAGCCACTCCTTGACTGCTGCATGTTTCCTTTTGCTGTTTTTCTGGAGCCTAGATCACTGCTAACTCAATGCCTTTTTAATAAGAAATTATCTTATAAAAAGAGGGTTTCTAGGTATACACACACACACACATTTGTGTTTTTCAGCTAATGTCTGTTACATTTTTTTTTTAATTATCCGCAGTTTTTTTTTTTAATAATTTTGTTCATACTAATAAGATTACATTCTTTACATGCATCTAAGCATTTCTTAATGTCTTCAATAAGAGAGGAAAGTTCACATATTTTTGCATTCAACTACTGTCCCAAATTACGAAATAAGCAAAAAATAGGTTACATAAAACAACCCTGAGACCAACATTTACCCAGAGAAACTGAACTTCTCTTTTTACTTTTCCTCCTTTGAACTTTTTTCCAAACCCTAGAGTTTGGGTTGGCAATTATTGTTTCCTTTTCTTCTCCTCTAGACTTTGAGGGCACTTCTTTATCTGAGTTGGAACACTTTGATGTATGTATTTGTTTTGTTCCGGCCACTCCTTGACTGCTGCATGTTTCCTCTTGCTGTTTTTCTAGAGCCTAGATCACTGCTAACTCAATGCCTTTTTAATAAGAAATTATCTTATAAAAAGAGGGTTTCTAGGTATACACACACACACACATTTGTGTTTTTCAGCTAATGTCTGTTACATTTTATTTTATTTTTCTGCAGTTTTTTTTTTTAATAAGTTTGTTCATACTAATAAGATTACATTCTTTACATGCATCTAAGCATTTCTGGATGTCTTCAATAAGAGAGGAAAGTTCACATATTTTTGCCTACAAATATATAAAGTTGTCCAACATTCTGAATATACATCACAGTATATTACATCAAATTTCAAAATCTACAAAAAATGATGTTCCCAATGCACATGCTTCCTCACGCATATCTTTAGATAATACCTTAGTTGAGGTATAAGTTGTCTAATATCCAAGCAAACATTAAAAAAAGTTAATTACAAAGGATCAGATATTGGAAGTTGGAACAAGTTTATTGCACAATAGCTAGTCAAGTCGAGATCAAAATAAAGTTCTATGTTGACATTCTGAGGATTTTCTACCCTTGATTTCTTGGAAGTTCCCTGCACTCAGGACCAACCACAATCTCTCATTAGAAATGTTAGATGCACATGGAATGTGAAGAGACATGAATGATAAAACAGTGAATTGCTTTTACTATTAACATAGATGTACATTTATAATACATTCTTGTGACTGTTGGATTCATCTTCCAATGTCTCTTGGACTCCCTTTCACTGTCCAACTTCCACACTTTAAGCCTTAGCAGATTAGGTGTCCAACATTCCCCCTCCCGCCACCGCCCCCCCCAAAATCCGAAAGGGTATGTATGAGCCCAAGAAGAGAGTTGTAATACAAAATGTGCAAAAATGCATGGTAGCACTAGGCTGAATGTGCTCTCTGAGATGTTGGTATAAGGTGGTGGTTTAAGGATGACCACCAACACTGGAATGCTTAGTGCAGTTCTTAGAAATCTTTCAAATCTTGCAAGAAACTGAAGTCTTTTGCTAGAGGAAGTGCTCCTCAATGTTTTGAAGAGGGGGATCTTCATCCTGGAAGAAGGGAGGTCTACAACCTGCATAAAAAGGGAGAACCTCAACTTGAAAAGGGAGGGCTCAACCTGCGGTGGTTTAAGGATGATTACCAACTCTGGAATACTTAATGCAATCCTTGGAACTCTTCCAAAATTGGCAAGACGCTGAAGTCTTTTGCTAGAGGAAGTGTCCCCAATTCTTTGAAGAGGGAGAAGCTCAACCTGAAAAGGGAGGTCTCAACCCCACACCAATGTTTTAAAAAACGGTCGAGTTGATCCGAGTCGTTGGGATTTTTTGTGACCCGGCAGAAAAAACGGAACGGGAGGCCGAGTCATGATTGACTCGGTCGAGTCAGTCATGACTCGGTCAACCCGGCCGGTTCTGCAATAACTCGGCCGAGTCAATGAATGCGGCCTGTAACCCCAAAAAATGCGGTTTTTCATATTTTTAATTTTTTTTTAACTGATAGCTGAGTGTCGGGGACTCCAAGGTGTTTTCTAAATTAGTTAAATGCTATTTGGGGTCCATTCCCCTCTCCTAGTATTGATATGCTATTCAAATTTCATGGTAATGTTAAGTAAAAGTGACATTCTCCTTAATCTTCATTTTCATCCTTTTACTTAAATTTTTAACATTACCATGAAATGACTCAGGATGTTTGAGAGTGGTTCCGGCCTCATTGGATTTCATATGGAGAAAGTAGAATTTTAGATTTCATTCAAAATCCAAAAGACTTATCAGTTTTTCAGGATTTTAGGATTGGGGGATTGCAATGTTTCCAATGAATTTTGTCATGTATTAGGGTATGGAACTCGTATTTAATCAAGAGCACCAAACCAAGAGCTTCTGAATATGTCGCTCCCGCTCTCGTTTTCGCTCCTGCTTCCCGCTTTCGCTCCCGCTCCCAAGTAACACTGTTCCTAATGATATGGGTTTGGACACCACTGTTGAGTTGGCATTGGCCAACATGGATCTCAATGATCCAGTGCTAAAGCCTGTTAGATTTGATGA